>JAUZST010013756.1:0-10885 GCA_034779995.1 Parotocinclus haroldoi
CTCCCATATCTCTCTGACCCGCTTTGTATCCGCTCTAAGTGGCGACTTGTGGCTTCTTTTTCTTATTCGCTTTTCACCTTCTTTGGTCCGATTAAACGGAATTTTGGCCCAAATAAGCAAATAAAATTACACGTACAGAATAGGATTTATTTTGGTACTTTAGGATTCGGTCTGAATAAGCGGCTGCTCCCAATAACCGGTGGTCCGATTAACCCGGATTGGACTGCATATGGAAATGGGCATGACTGTCCCGCACTGACACCTTGTGGAAAATAGTTTAAATAGTGCTAAAGACGCATGTTAGTAGAAGCAGATCTGCATACACAAGACCAGCTTTCAATACTTAGATCCACATACCTGCAAGGCCTCTGCTTTGTTGTAGAACTCGTTGTCCTCAGGCGGTTTGATGAGGTAGCAGTGGTTACAACACTTCTTCAGTTCCATCATAATGTTGAGGAAACCAGATGTGCTCCCTTTTGTCCCTTTACTGAGGGCCTTGTAGTTCCTTGTCAGGATCCACCTATGTACAAAAAAACATATTAGAGACAATTAGCCACAACAACAATGCAGCAGCCATCTAAGCATCACTCAATATCTAAACAATTAACTGTATAATACCACTTCACTGGTACGGTCTTGCAGTCCAAGCAATTAAGGTTAAAGATTCTAACAGCAGTGGGATTTGAACCCTGGAACTTTGGTCCACAGACCAGTTATCTTAACCACTACGCTACACAGAACCCAATTAAAACAATACAAAATAATCACACCAACTTATCGAGGAAAATAATCCAAGGTTACATCTCGGAGTTTGAAAAGTATGTGAACCCATGACGGGCAATTATTTGAACCGTGAAATTAGATTCTGTCAAGGGGATTACAGTCAGGTCAGTGGGTACCCTGAGGTATTCAAAGAACAGTGATTCACCTAAATCTGCTCTTCGTAGCATGAATAAAGGAGCTTTGAGGATCTCAGAAAGTTGTTGATACATACTAGGCTGGAATAGGTTACAAAACCATCTCTAAACAGTTTGGATCACACCAATATGTCACTAAAAATTTACGCTTTGAGGACGTATCATTTCTTCAATTAGTTATTGATAAATCATTAATTATTTATTTATTATTATGTACTCTTGAATCAATCAATTTATTTCTGTCTTCAGGGGGGAAAGATAGGTGTAGTAATTTGTAAAGTGATTCTGCTGCAGTACTTGTAGTATTGTTTCTGGATGGCGCTCATCTCCACCCTCAGGATCTGCTCCACCTTGGCAGGCAGTGACTTTTCCACATCCTTCTTGACCCTGCGCAACAGAAAAGGCTCCAGCTCCTTGTGCAGGCTGGTGTAACCCGAATCCCTGCCAGTACCGTGCTCATCCTCGAACCGCTCCCATGAATAAAACCTGAAAGGAGGAAATTGCTTTACCGACACAGTTACTATACATACAGCTGTAAATATACTAATAAACCGTTTTGTGGTATTGAAATACTTTGTGGTACTAATAAAACAGAGTAGGCTCCTACTTCTCTGGCATGATAAAGTGAAGAAGAGACCAAAGCTCTTTGAGGGAATTCTGCAAAGGCGTTCCTGTGATCAGAAGCCGGTGATTGGATTTGAAATCAATCATTGTCTTGTACAGAAGAGAATCGTCATTCTTCAGTCTGTGGGCCTCGTCCACACCAATGAAAGCCCAGCTCACATTCCCCAGAAAGGACTAGAGAGAAAAGCATCCAGGCGGCATTGAATATCTTATTTGGTTTCTAGAAAACTAAACCCTATCGCTCGTAACTTGTACCGACTTCAGCTCACAAACTGAAACAATAAACAGCATGTTCACCTATCGGTTTAGTTAATGACAGGAAAACGAAACTGACAATCAGAACCTCACATAGGCAAATGAAAGGGAATATAAACAGACGTATAGGAGATACACAGTAAACACTTAATCCAGTGCCTACCTTATCTTTGAGGAGGATTTCATACGTGGTGAGAAGAATGTTTAACTTCAGCCGCTTGTTGTGAGCATGCATCCACTCGTGTGTTCTGATCTAAATAACCAGTAAAACAACTATTACAATACATATATACACAGGTCATAAAAGTGGCAGTGACCTAAAGGAACGCGAGTAAGAAGCACAAAGGCAGCTACAAATCTGATAGCTGATTAACTATTCTGGTTGGCAAATGCCTTAAATATACTGCTCTGTTCCAATCAGTCGTCCATCCTAGTCTGCAAAACAAATCTTTTTTAATCCCTTTCAGTAGTTATTAGGCTGGTCTGCCCAGTAAAACCAGCTAGGATTCATTGTGTCTATTGTAATGAAACCATATTCCAGTATGACGAACAGCTATGTTGTAGCTTTATACCATGTTCCTGCTATTGATGTCTCCAAGGTACACCACCACGTTCATAAGCGGGGCCCAGAGATGAATCTCTCTCTGCCAGGAGGTTAGGGTTGACAAAGGCACCACCAGAAGAAAAGGTCCATAGAGCTGGTGCTCGTGGAACAGGTAGTTCAGAAAGGAGATGGTCTGAATGGTCTTTCCCAAGCCCATCTCATCTGCTAAAATACAACTGTTCCCTCTGGGGACAAAAAAAAAAAAAAAAAAAACAGTTAACATTTTTGCCATAAAATAAAGAAAATCCATACAAAGTGAAGTGTTAAATATAAATGTCTGAATTCAGAATCTTTAACAGTTAGCCTTTCTCCGTCTGTAGAGGTAGCACGGTGGCCCCACAGCAAGAAGGTCTTGGGTTCAATCCCAGGGTGGAGTGGCCTGGGTTCTTTCCGTGTGTATTCTGCATGGGTTTCCTCCCACAGTCCAAAGATGTGTGTTCTGTTAATTTTTTACTCCAAATTGCCATTGACTTATATATATATATGACTATTCTTGAGATAACGATGTGTATAGATATAACCGTGTGGGTGTGCGTGGCTGAAATAGTCATTGATGCTTATAGCATCACGAACAAAACGAAAACTCAGTCTGTGACGTAAATTAAGCAGCAAACATCAGACAGACATGTCAGATCAACTATACTGCTCACAAAAGAAGTAATCAAAATGAAATATCATCTAATTTTGTGAGTAATGTACTTTTGCAAAGGAAAATGGTGTAACAAATTATTAAAAGAATTACATTTGGAACCAAACACCTTCCACCAGAAAAGGAAAATATATATATATATATATTGGCTAAACACATACTTGCACCACGAATGGGCCATCCAGTTTAAACTGTCCAGCTGGTAGTCCCGAAGCTCAAGTCCCTCTCCACCAATATAGAGAGGTTGCTTCTTCATGGGCACAAAACGGGGTCGTAATTTTAAAACCTAAACAAAAATAGGAGTTCCATTACTGCAGGAAACCACTAACCACTGCAACTCAAAACGCAAATTTAAGGTTTCATTGGGTACCCTCTAAAAGCATGGAATCCATTCAGGCCCGTTACCTTACAGTCCCTCGAGGGAATAGTTTTAGACTGGTTCCGGGACATGTAGTCATCTATGCACTTCTGGAACTTTCTAGCAATAAGTGCACCATCTTCCCAGCTGCATTCAGAGTATGGAAGCCCTTGCCATTTGCATAAGTAATCTGGGTAGCCTGCGGCGGACTTCTGATTTGAATGAGCTTGAAAAATGGAATGCAACGTTTGCGTTAATATACACTCAAATAAAAAACAAACAATACACAGCCACCAAAGTAAGAAAGAGATCCTCTTACCAATAATTCTCTCTACAAGCTGATATTGTGAATGCAGATCATCCATGAGCTCTTGCTGGCAGTTGAAGTATTCCACGTCCTCAGGTGAAGCTGTTTTGAGCCTGTTAGCACAGTGGAAAAGTTCAAAGTTATTTCAAACACTAAACTGCAACTGAAACAACAAAAATAAAATGCACTACTTTAAACCTAGCTCTGCATTCAATCTGAAATAACAGACTTTAGACACTTAAGCAGGTAGTACTTTATAAACAAAACTATAATAAGGTTAGGTAAGTGTACTCCAAAAACAAAAAGTTAATGTCACCGCTATGTAACAAGAATCCACAAACACTACAACAGAAAAAAACGAAAATGTATTGGAATTAGTCATCAATTATTGCAGTGGGTCAAAACAGGTAAGAGTCCTTTTACAGTCCTTTGGTTCAGTGCCCCCTATATATATATAACCCCATTCCATATAACATATTGCTGATTTTTTTTCAATCAACAGCCCCTGCTTCTGTACTGAAAAACAACCATAATCTAAGGACCTCAGTTAGGTAGACTCTTAAACTAGCATGACCTAAAAATCGCCATCATACGTTCCACACCAAGACTCGAATCTTACCATTTCTTCCTTTCTTGCTCCTTCTTTTTGAAATTATCCAATTTCTTCATGCCCTTCACATTTTGCAGTTTCAGGGTCTCCTCGGTCTCCCAGGTGTTGTGAATGTGTGACCAGCCTTTCCATTTTATTAAGTACTGCACCTCTCCTTGTTGCTTGTTTGGGTTGAAGTTGGCATTGGGATCTCCATCAGCTTCAACAGCGTAGACCGTGGTGGTGGCTCCCGTGACTGCAAGCAAGAAATTAAAGGTGTTCCAGTACAGCAAGTACACGTCACTAACCCACGCATATAACATATACTGATTCTGTATAGAGAACTAGAGAGAGCAGGGACCGAAGCAAACGCTTAAAGCAAAGGTAGAGCATTTAAATTGCACATGGACATGACAGCTCTCCAAAACGTAATGTTACCTCCTTTCCGTCCTATTCTGATGCCCATCACTCTCTCCAGTGTCTCAAACTCATCCTCTTCAGGAGGCGGGACATCTTCGCCAAACACCTCCATCAAATCGTCAGAGTCCGTTTTCAACTCTTCAGCTTCTTTGTAGCTGATGTTGACAGTGGCCTGCCTCCGAGGGCCTGCCAGGGCCTTCTTATAATCATCCTCCTCGTCTGATGAAGAATCTGACGGCTTCTTTTTTGAAACCTTGCTCTTTTTCCCATTTCTGGCATTAGCCCTAAATAAAACCAGAAGCAGAGTCAAGTACGACCTTTTCAAGCGAACTGATAAACTTAATATAAACGGACTTAGCGTTAATACACAAGTCTTACTTGTTAGGAGGCTTCCTGCTTTTAACTTTGTGGCTAGGTTCATAGTCTGAAACGGACTCCTCACTAATTCCCACTTCTTCCTCTGCTGAAGAATCGGACGAGTCACTCCCTGAGCCAGATCCAGAGCCAGACCCCGAATCGGAGTCGGACCCAGACCTGCTTCACAGATAGAGAACCAATTAATACAAACTTCAAAAACAACTATCTAGAAAGTCTGTGCGCTAATACTTAGCAGCACTTACCCCTTGCTCCTTTTCTTCCTTGAAGAGTCATCATCCGAGTCGTCGCTGCTGGAGGACCCCTTAGAGAACGGGCATAATGCATACGTTATAAAACGAGGCAATAAACCAACTACTTAAGCCAACTTGGTGAATAAAGCTGTTTTATGAGCGATTACTACTAGCCATAACCATTTCTACCTCTGAGTCACTGTTTGAAGAGCTCTGTTGCTGTGGTTGCTGCTGCTGCTGCTGGAGCTGTTGCTTCCTAAGCAAGGCAGACCTCTGCACTGCCAGGATACTGGGGTTAGACCTCCAGAACTGCAAAAACAAAACAACAAAACAATCACATCACAGGAGAATCCACGCTAAACGTCTAGCATTAAATTTAAAGGTACTTCCTGGGGGAAAAAATGTTAACAAGGAATGGTAGCCATTATTGAACATAATTGAACAATTCGCTGTCGGTGTAAAAATAATGGCCATTTAATCATCAGATTTTCGGCAGATACTAATATACAGAATGAGAGTCTCACTTCTACCGAATCCATCTTGACAGGGTTATTCTGATCATTCTTCCTCTTTGTTTTCTTAGAGTCGGAATCAGACTGGCTGCCTGAGTCCGAGCCGCTTCCTGAGTCGCTGCTCCCTGACTGGCTGCTGCTTGAGCTGCTGCTGCTTGAGCTGGAGCCAGACCCAGATCCCGATCCAGACCCAGACTCATCATCAGAGTTACTGAGAAATAAAGAGCAAATTCTTTATTCCACTGTTAATTTAACACCCAGAGACAACAGATTTTTAGTGAGCATTTACTATTAAATAATGAAAGTCAAAACACCTTAATGACAGGTCATCAGGGGGGTCACACAAACACACGGAAGATAAGAAAAGGTACAAATTCACTGCAAGTACTTGAGAAAAGTGAAATGCGAAGCTACCAGGAACCCTTTACGCTTCAGTGCCACCACATCCCAGAACTACAGCCTACCCGGGGGATCGCAAGGTGTCAAGAACTCAGAGATGTTGCACCACTGAATAAGATTGGAAGTGGAAGTTCATGAACCACCAAGATGGAGCCAAAACAGTTTCATGTAAAGATGAAATTAATGGAGGAGCACTGGTATGAGCTACTCTCATTAAGAATAAGATAGATGGACTTTATTCAGGTTAAAGATGATCTGAAACTTGACTTCCTGCTTCCAGTTTCTGGAAAAGACTTTCTTAAAGATGTGGTCAATAAGGCCATAATCTTTATGCAGGACAATGCTCCATCATATACACCCATGCACTCTACTGCTCTCAAAGTTAAGAGAATAACGACCTCACCTCCTTGCCCATATCTTTTGTGGATGGAGACTCAAGAGTACCCGGAATAAACCCCCACTAACACAGGGATATGCAAACCCCACATAAATCGAGTCTGAGGTTGGGATAAAGCCAGTGACCTCTGGAGCTGCGAGTTAACCGCCGCCATGGTACTGAACTGTGAACAGGAACGTGCAGGGTTCAAAGCCCACCACTGTCAAGATACCACTGTTGGATCCTTCACATAGCTCTTAACCTACTACTGTTTGCATTGTAAGGCTATATCAATTGGATAGGAGCCTCTGCTAAATCCCTGAATGCAAATGCGAGCCACATCCAATCACTCTACTGCCTAACACCACAGATAAACTATGGACTAATTCCAGGTACACACCCATTCATTTACATTACATTATATGCATTCTCTGCAAACCACAGCACTACAGATACAGCTGGCTATAAAAGACATCGGAAAGCCAACTGTGTACACACCTGCATTACTAAGAGGTGCTTAGAAAGGGCACAGCCTCAGGAACTAATCAAATGTGTCAAATTTGCAAAGTACAAAGCTTTTAAGTCTCTCTGGAAAAAAAAAACAACTTCCTCTGAACGGAGCGGTAAAGGAACAGCTCAGAATGAAAACTGTCATGCGTTTCTCACTGTTTCACTAGAAAACTAAGGCAAACATCAGACACAAATCTTAGCTGAATGCCTACTTCTGGAGAAGTCTATGTAATCTATTTTGCCAAGGCCCTTCGATAATCCACTGCTCTTTCATTACAATAAAAAAACATCTTTGTTCCCACGTTAAACAGAATTTTAATCCAATACCTGGACTCTCCACTGCTGTTGCTCACACTTTCATCTTCACTGCGGCCATCCATGTCTGTGGCTCAGTTATGTGGGTCTCCAAAACAAGCAATGTTTGCAGCTGGGCTTTACCAGGTCCTCAAATATACTGGACCTTCTGCCCTACACAGGAAGGAGCACCTAAGGAGACCAGAGTGGTTTGTACATTTAGTCAAGTTCAAACATTTATACCAGCACAGGTTACAATTATTCGCAGAAATAAACATTTCTGTTATCTGAACATAATTTGACAAATAATTACATAACAGGTATTTAAAATGGGGTGTTTGTGTCTTCACGTGATACACAGCAAGTTTGAAATCAAGTAAAGTGAAATTAAGTTAAAAATAAAAAATAATAATAAAATCGGGGTTTGTGACGCTTTTACATAAAGGTAAATCAGAAGTTACCCTGAGGAACTAACTCGCTTTCTTAAATGCAAACAGTTACACAATATAGTCCTGAAGTTCAAACGAATGTGTTCGAGTTCATTTTAGGTTGTACAAATAAGACACAAGAATAGTGAAGAACCGTGTTGTTTCCGACATCCTCAAAACAGAGCACTGTCAAGCATTCAAGGTTTTTTAATGTTCTAATAATTATGGTTAAATATCCAAGTAATCTGGAACTTTTATTATCAGGAGCACACTGTTCCTTGCTTGTATGTGCTTTGAGGCTGGGATCATCTTCGTTGTTGTTAGGGTGTAGTGTAGTAAGCCACCAGAAGGCCATGTCAGAATCAGAATAAAGTTTGTGGACCAATTTTGGGAAAACTTATCAGCATGAAAAGCCAATTAACACTTCTTCTCTCGGCACTTTTCAAACGTCTCAAAAGTATTCTTTACTTCCACTGTGTTTGTACGGCCCCAATTGTTTGAAAGCAGGCGCGGTTGACCAGTCGGTACGCCGTTGTACAAATACTCACTGAAAGTACAAATAATGTACTGTAATAACCATACTACCCAAGTAGCAGCTTGGCCATACTAGGGACCTGAACCCTCTAGATCTTACCCAGACTGCCAAGCCACCACAGTTTGTAAACCTCTAAAGCCACGGCCGCGCTATGCATTCGAAATTTGCATCGTATGCAGCAAAATGTGTGGCATCATTAGATTGGTGAGGCAAACAATCGTCCCTTTTGGTGATATTAGCACACACGTAGCACTTAGCAACATTAGACAGTGAATGAGGAAACACTGAAGATGACTATTACTAGGTTTACTTCTGCTTTGGAGGAGGATTGGTATAAGAGAAAAACATTGTAGATACATCAGCTTATTGTTTGTTTTTTTTATGCAACAGTGTGTCGTAAGTGCAGAGTAAAAGCTTGCAGTAATGTTGCTAAATGAAACGGTACTCGCGTGCAACCAAGGCCATGTATTAATTCACCATTTAAAATCATGTTAAAATATGAATAGTAAGCAAGTCACGGCGTGATACTACGACGAGCACTCAAAGGCTACTCAGTAACCTTTACGTAAGCTTTGTCTGTTCTGTAAAAAGCACCAAAAAGTCATTACATATATATTTTATATTTCAATATAATTCTAATTCTATAAATACAAAGTGTGCAATCCAAATATTGTATAATACCACTTCTTGGAACCCACTTCGCTTTCCAACCCAGCTTCCTTCAAGCCAGCTAACTCACCAATCATAAACCAGAAATTATATATTCTAATTATATATATTAAACGATCATGTATCCCAACTCCATTCCAGAGTTCCGTGTTCCATCCCGGACCTCCTCACACCCTCAAACTAACTCTGTGCTGCACTGCCTTTAGGGCTTGGGAGGGCTGTCACATCCCACATGTCCTTAATGACAGCTTCTGCTAGTTAAATAACCCATCTGAAGCCATCGACTCTCTTGCGTTTGTTCGTTTGTGTGACAAGTTCAACCCTGTATTCCACAAGCAATGTTAGTTCAACATCAACAACGTTAATTAATCATCACACTCTGACTCTGGGTGATATTTTCTTTTAACACCAAACCGCCCGGTGCATCTCTAATCTCTATGACCCTCATAATACACGTAAACAAGTGTAAGGACGCGTGTAGCTGTGGGATAAATACACAGCTGTCGGATGATGTAGTAAATTCATCACTGCTTAAATGTTCAATTATATTCAACTTCAGTTTAAAAACGGCAGCATGTGTTATTGTTTAAAACGGACTAAACCCACTAACAAGGTTATTACACACTGCTCACAAACAGTGAATACATATACTGGTGAAGAGTATATGTATTATACACACTACTGGTTTATATTCAATAGTTTTGTATGCTCCATCACACTACAGATGAGAATCCTGCACATAATGCCTACGTCACACAAAGAAACCAGCACATTCCCAACCACCCTGGTACTCTTTCATTCTAAAACATCCTCTAATTTTTGTGTACAGCATCTAGGCTCCCCAAAATGAGTCTTGGCCCTCCCAAAGTTTCTTCCTAACGTTTAGGGAGTTTTACTTTTACACTGTTGCCCTAGACCTGCTCAAATAGGGCAGTGGGCCTAGATAGATCTGATGCTGCTTTGAGACAAAGCTCTGTTGTTTAAAAAAAAAAAAAAAAAAAAAAAAAAAACCAATATATACAACATTGTTTTTGATTTGATTTGATTTGTTAAGTGCCATTCACTACCCCGGAGTTTGCCACTGGTTTAACTGTAAGCAGAAACATGTGCACCTTGGTTATCTATCCCAACAGTTTGCTGCTCTGTAAATAAACAAAACACTGCCATTACACCCCCATATAAAAAGGTGACAAACCGAAAGCCATCAACCATTTGTTTTTATTATATTTCTACCTTCTGGAACAAATTAATATACGTGTTGAACTAATAAGCTAGTTCGAAACATTCAGTGGGTGAAACTTCCAACACATCTGAAACGTAACGAAGAATAACACACTTTATTCACTTTTCAGCAGTTATTCTTCACACGGCCTGGCCTCCCACAGGTCAGAAACGGGGATTAGGCGCTCAGAATAAAAAACACTGATCTTACTTAATACTGTGCGTCTAATACGGGAGAAATGAACTCCGCCGTTAAGGGTAAAGTCTGGAAATGCTCCCTCTGCTCTGTTGATGGGACACAGGCCTGGTGTTAGGCCCACGCAGCGACACTCTCCTGGACAATGAAGCCCGGACTGAGCGCTGTCGCCGGCGGCAAGAGGTACAACACCGACCCTGAGGATGTCCGTGTTGAGCAATGCCGACTAAAGGTTATCGAGGATCCAGCACTCGATATCAACTTATGGAGCAAAACTTGTGGCACGTACCATTTTCCCTGTCACGGACGTTCTTTACTTTGAATGATGCGAGCGTGTAATTCGCGGTACATTTTAAAATCAGCCTATCAACCACTACCTAGCCGAGCGAGCTAACAGGCTAACAGTAACAATCG
>JAUZST010013757.1:0-10884 GCA_034779995.1 Parotocinclus haroldoi
CACCAGATAGGGATCCTGGGGATTTAGCGAGACTAGGAATGGTCTCGCGAGATCTCCCGGGGACCCTATCCTAACAAGATTTGTTGTTTCTTGTTAAGCCATCAATAAACAGATTTTATAAATCCCCTATTTTTGTGGGCAGTGTATATACATGATCTCACAAAAGTGAAAACTTCAAATTTTTGTTACTATTTTATCTTTTATATATTGTATCGCTTCATGGGACTGCAGTAGCCTAGCAGTTAAGGTACTGGACTCTGGACCTGATGGTACACGGTTCAAATCTTCTTGAGCAAGGCCCATTGCTTGAATTGTAAGAGTATAAGACTATGTAAGTCACTCTGGATAAGGGAATCTGCTAAGTGCTGTATATGCAGCTTGTATTACAGTGTAAATTTGCTGTGCCCTCAAAATAACGACCATTATTGTCTAAACCGCTGGCAAGAAAAGGGAGTACACCCCTAAGTAAAAACTGCCAAATTTTGCCCACTTAGTCATTTTCCCTCCCCTGTATCATGTGACTTGCTAGTCCTGTTAGGTCTCAGGTGGAAAGCAGGTTAGTTAAATTTGGTGTTATACTCTCACACTCTCTCATGCTGGTCACTGGAAGTTCAACATGGCACCTCATCGCAAACTTATTTTGTTCTCACTTTTGTTGTCAGCGGTTTAGACATTAATAGCTGTGTTGAGTTATTTTGAAGGCACAGCAAATTTACACTGTTATACAAGGTGTAGACTGACTACTTAACATTGTATCAATGTGTCATATCTTCAATGTTGTCCCATGAAACGATATAATAAAAAAAATTAATGTGAGTAATGTACTCACTTTCGTGAGATACGTATCAGATACAGTACAGTACTGTATACATGTTAAATAAATTTTAGACATTTAACTGTCTTTTAGACCAGTAGTACTTTCACTCAACCACTCGCTTCTAGAGAGGTAGGCTAATTAACTAAAATAGCGCAGTGGGTTTTCTTTTTCTTTTACTATTAATGCACTCATTCATTGTGTCTAGCCGCTTACCCAATCGTAGGTCACCGTGGTGAATCCATAATACCCGGAATCACTGCTAATCCATCACAGGGCATCACACACTCACACCTATGGACACCATTGCATGGCTAAGCCACCTATCGATACTTTGTAAATTACATCGTCAAATTGTGCTACACTTTTCCATTGATTTTCTGACTCATAACATAGTTTCAATAATGTAGTATATATGGATTTCTGAAAGTATGACACAATGCATTGCAGTAGACGAGTGCCATATAGCGTAAATGAAGAACACTTTATAGGGCGTATATAGGTAGCAGAGTAGTATTTAGAACACAGTCTACTCAGCTGACTCTTAGCTGCCCTATAGCAGTGAAGTGACGGATCACACTCTTCCTGTGTTGTACTTACCTTTGAAGTATTACTTAACTGTGGTGAGGGCAATACTACTCCTTATTTATATTCTTTGAAATGAATTAACGTTAATAATGTGTGCTCTAACTTGAATTTCAATATTAGGCTTAAACAGTGTATGAACTTGTTAACAAATGTGTTTTGCAAAGTTGGTCGTGCATGAGTTAACGTTGTTTATTTGCTATTTGCAGCGGTATTACAGTGATTGAAATATTTGATCCATATTCGATTGTTGTTCAAAGAGTAATGGGACTATAATAATGTGTATTATTGTATTAGATGTATTATAAGTTGTCATACGGCTGTGTCCAATATGATAAAGTCAGCATGTTCTATACGCCAGACTTTTATCATAATTAACCTTTACCCTGCTTCAAAAGCAACAAAGATCGTGATAGATTTCATCATCATTTCATTATCTGGTCTGGTGTTTCATAATAAATCAGCACGGGTTTTTTGTTTTTTCAGCAAAACCTTTCTGTTCAGGCTTCTATATGATATGATATGATATGATATGAATGATCAGAGTGCTTTTCTAAATCAATTTAAATTATAAGATATAAAAATAAGCAGGTGATCAGCAAATAAGCAGCATACAGTTTTCCACCAGGGTAATTATTGACAACATCCACCCAAAACACACCAATATGTGTTCACAGAAGCAAGCTTTTGACATAGACTGCTCACAAAAAATATCCCCTAATTTTTGTGAGCAGTGTGTATACCCAAGTCCCTATAGTAGCCATCTTGGGTCATGTTTTTTAAATGGTTGCATATAACTTGTTCTTATCTTTTCACACTTTCAGACCTTCAGACTCTTTAATTCCAGGTTGAGGTGAAGTTGTGGAAAATGTCTTCTCAAGCGGATCAGGTGGTGGCACTAAGTGAATGGGAGGAGAAATGGCAGAAGGGGAGGATTGGATTTCACCAATCTCATATTCACCCGTAAGTCGCACTTTTTCTATCTAAACATTATAGTTATGATCTGTGACTGCATGGTGTGCACTGACCTGAAAATGTTTCTCACATAGATTTGCACTTGTTCTATGTTGCACTCTGTACTCTTTCTACAGGATGCTAAATAACAATATAGATAAAGTAGTTTGTGGAAGACAGCAGATTCGCTTCTTTTTCCCTCTTTGCGGGAAGGCCGTGGACATTAAATGGTAGGTGACTGATTATTTATCTCTTTGTAAGTGCAGTCTGCAGATTGAGCTTCCTATTATTGGTCAGATATTAATGCATTGTAATTTTGTCTGTCTCAGGCTGGCTGACATGGGCCACATGGTTGTTGGTGTGGAGATTTCTGAGAGAGCCATAAAGCAGTTCTTTGAAGAGCAGGGATTACAGTACAAAGAAGAGCCAGTGCCAGCTATACCTGGAGCAAAAATGTTCAAGGTATACATAATGCTGAATCAGTTGTTGCTGCTTTAGAAACTTTCAAACAGTTTCAGTACTGGAACAATAAACAGCGATAAATTAACTGTCAATTATATTAGTATCATCAGATTGTTTTCGGTAGCATTGAATATCCAAATAAGGTGATTTCTGGGCAGGATTTAACAAGCTACCGCCAATCCTCAGGGGGTGCTATGGAGGAGTATTAGTGATAATACTGTTTTGTTATTCAATTCAATTCATTCTTATTTGTATAGCGCTTTTTCCAATAGACATTGTCACAAAGCAGCTTTACATTGATGCAGGAACAATTATCACAAATTGTTGTTATTAAACAACTAGATGCTTAAACCTAATTTAGCAGGAGTAAATACTACAGGACTATCTAGCCGAACTCTTTATCTTAATACGCTGCTCACAAAAATATCTCAGAATTTTTGAGTTTTTAGTTCACTGTTTTCATGAATATTTCATGAATAAGTGAAAGATTAGTGTTACGCACTATAGCAAACTAAACAACAGCAAACATCTCTAAAAAGGTGTTTTTATATGAGTTGACATTTATGGTATGAAGTGAGGAATAGAAAATATCAGCTTTATAGGGTCTGTTAGGCCACACTCTCAACGTGAACATTTTTAAAAGAAAGCCTGCAGGTGGCAATGGCTCCATTTGTAGGCTTTTGACATACTCCTCGAAATGGGTTTCTGACACACCCATATGCTATGTGAAGTCCCAGTCGTATTTCGACATCACTTATTCATGCATTCATTCATTTTCCATTTTCATTTAATCCCGTTTCAAAACATAGGTGCAGATAGCTACAGGGAACCAATTCTAGACAGGTTTTTCTGGTGAGACTCACTGTTGTGGACATGTACTTAGTAAGACATGGTATTCATCAACCCCCAATATAAAAGTATTTGCAAAACAAGAAAATCCAGTACAGATACACATAAAGATATACTGTAAAGGTGCAACAATGAAGATGGGGAACCCAAGGGTAACATCCAATAACCTTCAGAATATTTTATATTGTGGTTGTTGAAAGGAGATGATGAATATTTAAGAGCAATGACTTTTGTAGCTACTTTGGATAAAGGGAGCATACCAACACAGAGAACAGAGCATTGTGGTGTAGCTACTACACAGGTTGCCATTAAATCTAAAGTGAGGATTGCAGTAAAGCTAAGATATTCTTGTTCTGTCTGCCTGTGTTTAATTCAGCTGAATTGCATTTAGGCATTAAGAATAATGTGACTGCATTTGAGCATATTTTCATTTTGAATTGTTTGATCTTATCTTTGAAGTTTTTAATACATTTTGTAATACATCTTAAGTGTGAAGCGAAAAAGTGGAGTACAAGATTAACTTTAGCTGTTAGTGTTCAGCACCACTGACATTTTTGATTGTTAATATAAATATATGTGTGTGTCATTTATAATTGGCTTTATAATTGATAATTGTGCTTTTATTTTGAAATAGTCTTCAGTGGTTCTAGAAGGATAAAAAATAAGCTTAGAAAAGCTTGTCATAGTGTAGCTTCTAGCATCCACTATGGCTTATGAGTTATTCTCTATTCCTCTTTTCCCAGAGTCCAGACGGAAATATCACCATCTATCAGTGTGATTTGTACAAGTTCTCTAGGTACTGTTTGTACCGTCTCGTTTTAGATTGTGGTTCTTGTCTAAGGCAATTTAATGTTTAGCAATCTCTGTCCCCCTCTCTCTCTTTCTCACTCTACAGTGCTGTAGGTGGTCATTTTCAAGGAATCTGGGATAGGGGTTCTCTGGTGGCCATAAACCCATGTGATAGGCAAAAGTAAGCCATTTTGTTTGACTACTATTAATTACTGACAAAGTGGTGGCCAAAAGTCTGAGACTATTAGTGAAAATGCATGTTTTTGATTTATATATTATCAGTATAATAACCCAGCATACCTCAAAGTATGAAGATCTATGAGTGTTCACTGTCATGGACTTTTAACCACAGTCATCCAACCTAATTTATGGGGGCATTATACGACCAAATAAAACAAGAATTATGTAATTTTGTTCTCTTTGGAATATTGTGAAATCACACTAGGATCATGTGGATCATCAGATATTGCACAAAAATGTGCAATATGTACTGGCTTATGTGCTCACACTGTTGTTAAAACAAAAGTGGGAACATCCTAAATACAAATACATTCTGGAGTTGATCAACAGGTACATTTTCAAGATTTTTGAATCACATAGTATCTAAGATACTTTGCACATGGCATGTTATTAAAAAAATAAAATGCTGCTCACACAAATTAGACCCTAGTGTGAGCAGTGTATTAGTGTATTATTCAAAACGCAATATGAAACCATGAATGTACAGTGGAGTAATGAAAACATTGTATTCAATTAGAGAAAAGTGCAAATTGAAGCATTATTACTAGTGGTCTCAGTCACCATTGTTCTCTCTAGATATAAAAATAACTAACAGTCAGGAAATTGAATAACATTTCTGACAAAAGATTGCTGCCCTTTAAATGCAAGTATGCACCTTTTAACATCCATTCACTTTAATGGCTAAAGTCTTAAAACATAATAGGCAATCAGAGTCAGTCTTATTTACATCAAATTTACACCTGAATGACAGAAAACTCGTAGGAGCAAACCCTTGTGGCACCCACTGACAGTATAGACAATGCATACAGAAAACAACATGGTAACATTTCCTTTGTTTCCATTTCATCCCATTTCTAGTTTCAATATAAGATACTAAGAATTTTATAGAACAATTCCGTTCTAAATGTTTTTAGATTATCGTAAAATTAAATGTTATTGTTGAAAATAAAACAATATGTGCAAAGTTAGTTTTGTGACTATGGTAATGTCCAGTCAGTGTCCATTTGTCCATCTGCTAAATGACTAAATATAAATAATATGTCAATCTATAAGTCTGCCCTGTGGTATAGTTCTGTATGAATTCTGTGCATCTTTTATAACCACTTATGCTTGATCTTACCCTTAAGGTATGCCACTCTCATCATGTCATTAATGGCCAAGGACTGCAGGTATTTACTGGACACGGTAGAATACAACCCTGAATTGCACAAAGGTACTGCTATGTTATTTTACAATATTTAGCTGTATGGAAGTCTGATGTAAATGTTTATTAGTGTCTTTACTCATGCAGTCTGTCACACACAGGTCCTCCGTTTTTCCTGTCTGAAGAAGATTTAAAGAATCTGTACGGTGAGTTTAGGCCAGTACTGAATGTATGCACTCAATGATTACTTTTGCTAGGTACACTTCAGTGTTTCCACTCATTGTCCATTTGATCAGTTCTATAATGATACACTGTAATCCATTTGTTTATCTACGTACTTTGTTAGTCCTCTTGACTTCTTCTCTAATGGCCAGGACCACCACAGGTGAAGAATGATCCACCACCCAAATATTACGTGATCTGTGATGTTTTTTTTTCTATATGATAACTGATGTGTTTTCCCCTATCATTCTGCACACAGTACCCCATAATGAGAAAGTGAAGACTGTTAGAAATATTTGCAAATTTGTTTAAAATAAATATTATCTAAATATCTCAAATATTACATTGGTGTATAATAAGTATTCAGGCCATTTACTTTTTAAGCATATTTGGCAGCTAGAGAGATATCAGAGCTCTCTAAGCCATGACTGTGGGTGAGTTATTTTTTTTTTTTTTTTTTGGAAGGTGAAACGTCAGGCCTGCTGCATCAGAACATAAAATCTTGTTTCACATAGTCTTAAGTCCTTTTGGTGCTTTTTCTGCAAACTCCTGACAGGCTTTCATGTCTGTTTTACTGAGGAGAGGCTTCCACTCTGCCATAAAGCCCAGTTTGTTGGTGTACTGCACTGACCTTCTGGACATTGCTCTCATCTGCACACAGGACATTTGAAGCTCAGCCAGAGCAACCACTGGGTTCTTGGTCCTTAGTTTGGTAATGCAGCCAGATTTAGGAAGAATCATAGTTGTTCCAAATGTAATAATTAGGGACACGACTATGAACTTTTGAACTTTCAATGCAGCAGAATTTTAGTAGTACAACTACTCCGTAGTACATTTATTTCTTAGCTGTGCTGAGAATGATCTACTATCTGAATAGTACCTGATCTGTGGGGGTTCCGAGCATAAAAGTACAGGTCAAAGTGGGCACTAACAAAGTATGTAGAGAGGGACAGAGGCTGATATATTAGACAGTGAATTTAAAAACAAAGAGTGTTCATGATATTGTGATAGGTCTGTGTATATAATGCCTGTAATCATGAAGACATGTGTATGTAAACATTCTATTTATCACTGTTTCCCAGGTGAAGCTTGTGACATTGTGCTGGTTCAGACTGAAGATGTTTTTGAGGAAAGACATAAAGAGTGGGGAATAGATTCACTTACAGAGAAAGTGTACCTTCTGATTCTAAAAGCCATCTAAGGACATTCCTGAGTTAGACCAAATGCCACCTTTTAATATGCATAATGTTTTAATAATAATAAAGCTGTGCTCATACTGTAAGATTAAGTAGTAGTTTCCAATTTGTGATTCCAAAAAACAGCTATGCAATCTTATTATTATCCTCTGACTGGCATCCACTTCATCAGACACAACCAATCATGTCTGCATGTACTGCCTGACCAGGTCGAAATGCACTGCCAGAATTCAAACCAGTATTTTTTTCAAATTAATTATATACTTTATGAACTTGATTAAGACAATGTTTCAATGTGATTGTTGCTTAGCTAAATTTGATTAAGAAACACATGCAACAAACAGAAAGCATTTACTGGTTTGTACAGCATAACAGTGGTCTGTTTTTCACAAAAGGTTCTCGATCTTGCTGGACTGTGTTTATTGTAGCATTCCAGAAAAGACTGTGGCTACTATGAACATGGAAGGTCTCCAAATTCCTTTATGGGTGCATAAGGCTATTTTATTAGTTTGTTTACCACCTCTACTTCTTCAGCAGAAAGATCAACTCAGAATGTGCCAAGTCTTGCTCAAAATAATTGTGTACTTTGCTTAATCACAGGAAACAATAAACTGAATCTATGTGAAAGATGCAGAATCCATTGTTGTAGTCTGTTATGAAGGATTGTTTAAATTATGCCTTTTGTTGATTTTCTAAATGGAAAAATAAGTTTAGACATATTCTGTAGTGAACTTAAATATGAAATCTTTATGTACATATACATGAGCCATTTACGTTTTTTTTTAAAGTTATTTCAAAGTAGTCCTTACAAATGTTCAGTAATTTGACCAGGACTGACCAACCCTTACATTAGACGCTTCGTTTTGATGATTGATCTCAACGCAAGATGGCAGCACATTGAAATAAAATACCTTTCTTTTTAACCATCTAAAGGTCGGTTGGAGGTTAATCAGTTGGATTCTCTTTACCGTAGTTTTGTTAGAAAATGTCAGACAAAACATTTATCCACCGTCCTATGAAGTAAATTGTATAAATCATATTCGTAATGTCTTATTAATAATTAATATTATTATGTATTTTAATTTACACATTTAATCAGACTGAGTTGTTAATATAATCAAAGCATCCATGTGTGCAGTATATAGGCTAAAGACAGACAGACAGTACAGACTAAACAGCATTAAAACATGAGGATTGGAATAACTTCTTTTTTTTTACTTCATAATCACGTGTACAGAGTATATAATGCTATTCTAGAAACAGCAAATACAGCTCATAAGGTTCTCCCATAAGGTTCATGTGTTTATCGTCACCAGTATGGGAGAAATGAAATGTATCACATTGGCTTCTGTTCAAGCACACTTTTATTAAATTGTGTTCACCAGTATGAAATTATGTAATGGTGAGCAATATGTCATTATTCATATTGGATAGCCAGAAAGATATGCCGGGATAGTGTATATTGTGGTCACTAGTTTGGGATGCTTTAAAGTAAGTATTATTTTCAGAAGTATAAGATGCAGCCCGCATAATGTGCTGGCCAGTAGTATGTTTGCATGATGGCCACCAGTAGGCTATAAGATGCTGTGAGTATACTGCTTAATTGCTGGTTGGGTGAAATCAGCTTTACCAGCAAGTTTTTGTTGCCACAATATTATGCTAATCTGTGCTGACGTTTGCTGTTTTTAAGCAGGATACAATTGTGCTCACGTATTGATCACTGCTCGAGATGTCACATTTGCGTTCTCCAAATGCTTGGGATGCTTTCTGGTCTGTACTGCTCTGTTCCAACTGTCATCGCCTGTCCAGGTTGGGGGTCAAGGTCGACTGAGGTTCATCTTTCCCGAGACCGCTCTATATGTTGAGTTTAGCTAAGACTCCCCTATGCTGCTGGACCAATCAGAAGAGCTGGGGCGGGGCATGTGAAAGGCTTGGATGATAGAAATGTGACAATAATAAGCCCATGTGCTCGTATGGTGGCGGTTAACGCGGCTGGATATGGAATTTTGATCGTTTTGAATGAATGCTAAGATGGAGGTCGCGCGTGATATCGAAACTACGAGGACCTCTGGCCGGTTATGAAGCGCAGCATGAGGTAGCGCATGCCTTCTGCGGGGCGCCTGTGCTGGTGGATCGCTTTCAGAGCTTAATTTGTCAGACTGTAGAAAATCAATGCAAGATCACAAACACGGAGGCTGTAAACGAGCGTTATTTAGCTAGTTATTTAGCTCCTCGGCTGTTCCCTGTCTGGAGGCTGTTTCCTGAAGTGCGCGTGTAGTGAGATCGCACTGGTGCTGTAGAATAAAGCTGCTGTAAGGATGCACCCATTCAACAAGATGGCTTAATCGTGAGGACCACTGCGATCTCCTCTTTAAGCCATCACATGCGATATAAAGAAGAAATGACGGCGGAGAACTGAATCGAACCTGTACCCGGGCCTCGTGTATGAACGCAGGTGTATTCGCTTAAATCTGTCACTGGATCAGACTTGGTTTGAAGGATAAGAGGAGCGCTGAGGGGGAGGGAGCGTGCTCGCTCCTAAAGCTCGTCTAACTCAGACCTCTGCCAGAGGCAGCAGCTTTACACACTTCAGAGCTCCGGGAATGACTCGTGTGTTAAACTGAGTTTCTTCGATATTTGACTGAGATGACATGTTACTTCATCTCAAAACATGCTGAACATCCATTACCGCTAACAGTCTTGGAGGAGAGCACGAGTGTTTAGGATGCGAGGGTCCTGCAGCCATCCCGGAGGAGCCGCTCTCCAAAACCAGGTAGCATTATTTATTGATCTGATACATGAAACCGGACTGATAATTCAATCATCCAGAACAGTGGTGGTGTTGGAATCAGAGTCTGTTCACACCGAACATACCATGCTTCAACTTATTATGGTGTGACCATTCCAGGTATTGAGTGGGTCTTTCTTTCTGACGGCACAGCGAGTAAATTGGTGTTCCTGTTTTTGTTTACCTCAGCTTGTGGTCTATCCTAGAATCCACCCGCATGTGCGAGTTAATAAGAAATACATCATTTACGAGCATAGAGGTAATTGTCATACATTATGCATTTACTGCATACGTAGGCTACAGTAGTATTAGGTTTGCAACCCCAGTGCTTATATGGTGTGAATTCAGGTCAACTACTGTAGATCATGACTGGATCAGTTTGGAGCGTCTTATGTTGCAAATAATTTTAGTCAGGTGCCTTATTTGACTGGTCTCGGGTTGCAATTTTTTATAGGCTATTAAGGAAAATTTCATAATGACCTTACAACAAGGATAATATATTTTTGGGGGGTTGGGGAGTGGAAGCCCTTAATGCCTTAAGCTTAATGTTGCTGATATATTGTTCAGACAAAATGGGCCTCAGTGATAGTTATATACATTTGATTACTGATAAATACAATGTAAAATGACTCCTAAAATAATTATATTACATAGTCTTTCTTATATTACCTAAGGAACCAGTAATGCATGTAAACAAAACAGCATGCAAAGACACACAAAATCAGTAATAACTTACACATGAAAAATTCAATATATAATGGCTTGTGTGTGTATATATATATATATATATATATATATATATATATATATATATATATATATATATATGAGAGAGAGCTCC
>JAUZST010013758.1:0-10883 GCA_034779995.1 Parotocinclus haroldoi
TCCTTCCCATCAGGTGAACCAAATTATAATATATATATATAGACAGAGAGAGAGAAAGAGAGAGGGTACATAAACAGTATACTAATATAATACATATAGTATATGTGTGTGTATATACACATATCTAGACTATATGGTATACTATATATATATAATATATTTTAATATAAATATATTTTATATATAAATATATAAATAAATAAACAAACACTGAATTGGAGGAGAAGTCCAGGATCTTATTGCTGCCTTTCTAAATTAGATTTTGCAGGGATTGATTTTTGCTTTCATTGGTTCCACTTCTCCAACAAGCCAGCCCATCCACTTTCTGCCCTGCCCTTTCTGGTTCATAAACATGGTTTGCCCACTTTAATGAAAACCTCAGCTGATAGAGCCCTGACCTTAACCTCATCAGCTACCTCTACCTCCCAAATGAACTGAGATGCCAACTACGAGCCAGAATTCATGGTCAGTAGTATATTAACTAGCCAGTATTGTTCTCAAATCTAGTTAAAAATGGTCTCAGAAGAGTAATGATTGCAGTAGCAGCGATTAGAGTCAACCTCCAAACTAATATCCACTTTTCTTTATTAAATGATGGAATTTATGTGCATGGCTTTACTTTCTTCTCCTCTCAAAACCAATATGGAACATTTACACACTAGAATACAACATATATGGCCACACCAATCACTTTGTTTAACATACATCATTTGGGAGACCTGTAACAAAAACAAAAGTTTAAGATGAAAAGAAAAAGATGGTACATTTCTCAGTCTATTACAACAAGGGAAATCTGCATTCTTTGAGGAAGCAGTACGTTTGAGTTATTTCTCAAATAAACCTTGGCCACACACCATGCCAGCATCAGTCTGCTACAGGTGTGCAGGCCAGAGATCACACTCAAGAGAGCTGGAGAAAGATAAATAAATGGATAGCTGGCTAGATCGTCGCCGACAGAATCAGCCTGCCCGCAGACACTCGGGCTCATAGCTCAGGGGATTACGTTTGAAAGGAAATACAGTTTGTCTCACTTTTCATGGCAGGCTACATTTTCATGGACCATAAGAGAGTATTTGTGAGTGAGTGAATGAGAGGAGAGACCTATATCTATTGCCCTGGGTTGGATACCTGACCTCACCACTCAAGAGGTGACCTTTGGTTCCATCCGTTGCTACTGAAACGGAAAAACCCATAGACCATTCTAGAGACTAAATCTAATCAATATAATCAGGACTGATTTACTGCATATGGAGGGAGTACAGAGTTTATACATTACAGAGGAAAATATCAAACCCACTGAGCAAAGACATATCCGAAAGACGTCAATATAAAGTTTTTGCCAGTCTTTGCCAGACGTTCAAAAGACGTCTGCAGAGAAGCCAGAATGAACAACATAGGGTACAAAGAAGGTCATTTTCACGTCTGTGTTGAACGTTTAAAAGATGTCCAGAATGAAAGTATTTGCGACGTCTTTCCAAAATGTCATTTAGACGTCTTATACTGATGGTCAAATTATGTCATCAACATGTTTAAAAGAAGTCGATGGAGTCCAGAATCAACATTTTTTAAACGTCTTATTAAAACATATGCAAAGCAAAACACAATAAACATTAAAATATAAAGAAGTACATTTCTACAGACGTCCGACTACTTTATACGTCCACCACACGTGCAAGAGTGGTTCTGGCCTGACCGACGTGATACGGACACGATTAGAACGACGTGGATTTGCTGGGAAGGATCATACCAACTTACAATTACTTCAGTTTGCTTATTTGCTGATATGATTATAATAACATTACACTTCTTACTTGCTGATTGTTCTTGATGCAGTTTTGTCTGAGGGACATGTAGACTAATAATAATATTAATAATACTAATATTACTACTAATAATACTAATCCAACCAATAATAAAAATCAGAAATTAGGTTAAAACAGTCGTTAGGTTACATCGAGTGACAACTCATCCGGCCATTTCAGTAGCCCCATAATGCAAAGTGCCTATTAGTTACAAATACAAACATTTTTGTGAGCAATGTAGTTTCAGGTAGTTACGTGTACAACAGTAACACTTTACGGCCAATGGTGCCAAACAGCTGGCAACCATTGCCCAAAAAATCTTCCGTCGTGCCTGGTCTGAGCCTGCACCGATCCTCTCTGTTATAGATTATTCCTTCCTTAGCAGTTAGACAGTGAGTTTTTACAATCATTGTGCGAGGTGGACATGGAGGGCAGGTGTTGACTGCCATTTTTACAAAGGACGGCACCAGCTCCGGACTCGAGGATGAAATCTTAAAGTCAAAATCCCTGCTCTTACATGCCTGCCACACAGTTATGAGCAAATGCATTCCATCAGGTTTATTTGAACTAGTCATGCTAGCAAGCTGAAGCAAATTGTCCAAGCTTTTCATGTAACACACTCCCAACTGCTTATCTGCAGGGCTAAAATTAAAGACGGTTAGAATGTACATTCTCAGCATAAATTCTGCATAGATGTGGACGAATGTGCTAGCCTTGCTTTTCCGGTCCTCTTTTTCCTCTCTCACTCTCTTGATATCTGTTTCTTTGTCGCACCTGGACAAAAAACACAAAGGTATTCTGCAAGCAAAAGGAATTTTCTTTGATACTTGAGATTTTTTTTTGTCTTAACTTCAAAACAAGCTCTGGCTGTAAGAGAGGCAGCTTCCCAGAGTTTCGGATGTGATGAATTGAGGGCAGCTTCAAATCTGACACTAAGCATACAGTTTCTAGGACAAGGTTGCATTTCTAGACATTGTTCTACAGTGACACAGCACAGAATTAATAACCATCTGGAAATAGAATGGTTGCCGGATAGAATTATTCGCGGATTATATTTGTTTTAAAGCTACAGTAAGTGAAAAGGACGTGTCGTAAAAAGTGGTACTCCGTGCCTGATCGGATATGTACAATAATGTATACCAAAATGAAATTCATGCAATAATTCCATGCTTGTTTTTTGTTTATAATAAGGAAGCACTTGTTAATAAGATATGCCCAAAAGGCTAAAAGGTGACTGGTGTGGTATAGACAGACAGATCTGTTCCTCTGTTCCAAAAGAGCAATACAATACATCTTTGAAAGATCGACTCATTCAGTGAATAAGTCCCACTGGAGTCTTTTAAAAGCAAGTTAAGATGACTGAATGGAAATGAACCTAATGCTGTGAGTACAAATACAAATCCAGACAGTTCAGTACTTGTGAGAAATGACATTAAAGGAAAGGGAGTGGTAAACATGGTAAAATGATCAAACTTGATGAACAGAATGCTCACATGGTTTAGGAAGCCATTCTTATTATTCTTATTCTTACATTTCTTTTTAATTCTAAATAATTTTTCACATTCTATCTAGATCAGGGTTGTAAAACTGGGCTACCACAATGGTGGGCTAGTTTATAGATGATGATGATGATGATGATTATTATTATTATCATTATTATTATTATTATTATTATTATTATTATTATTATTATTATTATTATTAATCTCACTCATTTACCTTTACAATTTGGAGCTGTATATGAAACATTTAATAGTAATCCTAAAAAGAAAACATAAATTAGATTACAGCAGTGGATTATAGTTACATAATCATTATAGTATATAGTTACAGGACTGCACCGATTATATGTTTTTGTTTTTTTAATTAATTGAGTACATATTGACACTGGTCACAAAAATGAAGGGATATTTAAATTTCCTGTATATATATATATATATATATGTGTGTGTGGGCCAATGTATTGTAAGTTTGAATGACAGAAAACTAGAACAAGTGAGTCTTTGCACATGTTGCTATAAATGTTTCCTATTATTATTTGTAAGTCCTCAGCTGTTAACTGAAATGGAAATGAAAAGGATAGACATTACACGGCACACAACTGTAATAACAATTTTATCAAATAAATAGCTAACTGAAAAAGAATAACCACTGAATGCCCATTCACAGTAGACTGATCAGGACCAATACTGAGATAAGCCGAATGATCTCTCCTGTTCCCTTGTTAAGGGGCTTAGGCTGATGTTAATTAAAATCGTCTTTCCTCCTAGAGATAAAGAAACAATCAGGTGCCTGAAAGCTTCAGCCATGTAAGTCCTGCTACGTAATCAGCCTGGATCCTGATCTTTACCTACTAAGAATGTGAACACCACCAGGTGGAACAGGACTTGGGAATGAGTTTGTGTTAAAGAGTCACAGAACCACCCTAGATCACGATCATAAGCTTCTCCATTCGATCTCACTTCTTAAGCTGAGAGAGAACACAGTACCATGAGCCTGCAGAGAAATATAAAGTCTCATTCAGATTCTCAATCAAGCTCTCGTGTTCAAAAATGAACTGAGGTTGCACATTTCCGCTCGAGTGCGTTTGCTCGCGTACTGTACGCATCCCTTCTCTGTGATTTTTACGCACGCAGAGCCATATGGGTGTACAGCAGGGCATAGAGCCACACAGAGATTAAACTGCACTCGTGCTCATCTATTCCTCTCTCTCTCCATGGTGCAATCCCTCCATCTTTGCTCTGTCTCCATGCCTCACTCTCTGTGTCCTTGATCGCTCACCCCCACCCGAGCTACTCTGATACTCTGATACTCTGGTCCAGTTTTTCCAAGCACATTTTCCAGTCTTTCTTTGCAGGACTGCACATTTTCTTTACTGTCTCTACCGTCAATGATTCATTGATTTTTTTGTTCGAGTTCCTGTCCCATCACTGTTCCCCTGCAGAGCTTTGTTTTCTGTTATTTCTTTGGATGCCTTTACTTCTAATTTCAGTCCTCCCTTTCTGTCAGTTTCGCCGATCTCATCTGTTGCGTTAAATAAGAAACTTGCCAAATACGGTGGTGCTTGGAAGTTTGTGAACCCTTGTGAATTTCTCTATTTGTATGATATATATGAGACCATTAACAGATTCTATAGATGAAAAGAAACTAATTAACCCATTGAAACAAATGAGACAAAAATGGTATGATCTTGCGTATCTGTGAGAGCCAACCATATGAGAACCTTTGCTTACAGTATCACATGACAGCCCTATTTCAGTAACTACACCTAAACAGTTTTTCATTTCAGTTTTATCCCATTCCTCTGTACAGAACAGCTTCAAAACTGGAATGTTGGTGAGTTATTTTAAATTAAATGTTTCCAGAGCATTTCTATTGGACTATGGTCAGGACATTGACATTGCCTTTTCAAAACATTTTTGAAAACTTTATTTATATATCCATTTTTGACAGAATGCCTTGCAGTTCACATAGATTTTTCTTTCCTGTTGGAAAAAGAATTCAGATCTCATTATTCACCCTATGGTTGTGTTGGCCCAGATGAAGAACAACAGGCCCAAACCATGATACTATCACACTATATCATTCACAGAAGAGATAATACACAGTATTTCTCATTTAAACCAATCACATCTCTATTTAGGCATTTTTTTCCAAGGCTCTTCTGTATGTGCAATGTTTTTTTCCTAGAGCAACACCATTTTCTTTGCAACATTGCCTTTGTGGTACCATACTGTTTTTAGTCAGTGTTCTTTTGATGGTGGATTAATGAACAATAACATCAGACAATATGAGAGAGGCCTTTATTTGCTTAGAAGTTACCCTCGGTCTCTTTTTAACCTCACAAGACTTACGAATCTCATTCTTGGTTTTGAAATTCCTCAATTTGAACGCAGTCTATTTGGCTCATTAGAGATGGTTTTATAGTCTTTTCCAGCATCAACAATTCTCTTTCTGACAACCTCAGAATTTATTTGTACCTTGATACACTTCCACAACATGCGTTATGAAGATCAGACTGTGGTAGATCAACTAAATTCAACAGTGTGCCCACTCCAGCCCGACTGCCATCCTACTTATTGAATGACTGACTATAATTTCATTTTCAAATGAACTGGTAATCCTAGAGATTCACATACATTGAGCACACACAGAGATGTAACATTTTAACATTTGTCTCTACAAATAAATGGCCAAGTATAATCTTTTTCATTCCATTGGTTGAAACTGACAAGGTTTTAGGTCATATTTATGCATAAGCATCGGACTGAATATTCCCTCACCATCTTACTTTGGCCGTGAGAATAATGTGCTCTGCTCCTTTATTTTACATGATATTTGAATATTCTATTTTGATCACATCAGACGAAGGTTTTTAAAGTGCCAGAACGCAACCAGTTCATAAAAGACATTCAAATTCCCATCCATTTATTCCCACCGTTGATATGCAAAGAGTGCTAAGAACACCGAATCCACCTCAACCTAAAACTGACTTATGATTAGCCTCTTACAACTAAAATGCAAACATAGAAAGAAAGAAATAATAATAGCATTTGGAGTTTGTATTTTGTATGAGTGCATTGGGCACTAAGTGTGGGGAGTTGGATTAAACTTGTATGGAAAGTAAACGTGTTATTATTAATAATATTCGGGTTGAATAGGAATACAATTATCCACATTGTGGGACAGGGGCAACATCAGACCAACTTTACTGAGGTCCATGTCCACATATGTTGCTGTGCCCCACTAAAATGATGTGGATAAACAGTCCATTTGATCCTGGATTGCTGAGCTGAACTATAGGACCTGTCACACAAATTCACTTTGTTTCCCAAAACGCCTTTTGCATTTTGCATAATGCATTTTCCAAAACCTGAAACATTTTCAGCCTGAGTTTGTTTCTTTTTGTTGTTCTCATAGACTAAAGGGTATTCATAATATACTGCACACAAGAATGAACTGTCCCCTAACTTTTGGAAGCAATGTGTTTAAACACAGTCAGGCTGCAGATAAGGTAATGATAACTCATGGCTATATATTTAGTGAATGCAATTATTACATTTCCTTTAGTGGTCATTTGTTCTTCATTTCAAATCCATGGCAGAGTAACACCCACCTGCGTTAAATCATTTAATCTATCTATTTAGTGTTAATAGGCCAATTTTATGCACAGTTGTGCCCCTATGAATAATTGGCAAGCAGAAAGGTACAACTTTGCTCCTCTACATTCTGTGTGTACCCCAGTGCAACAAGTCAGGACCCCTGAGAAAATGGCCATAAAATACACGATGTATGACTTACTAAACCTTATAAGATACCTCTGCATTATTTCTAACATTTATGTCGTCTCCTGTCTAGCGCATACTTTTTGCAAACCTTTTACTTTAAGGCAAAAAATTGTATATATTTATGGTATTAAACTATGTTGATATTCATCATACTATGCAGTTGTTTTATGCTTTTTCAGTTCCTAAACTTTTTCTTTATCTTTCTGTTCTGTTCTGGTAGTGTGTGGTCTACAGCTTCTGCAAAACTCCCCCAAAATCTCCTGCTAATTTCTTACCCATGTCGCCATGGGTTTAGTCTGGGTTCTCTGGTTTCCTCGCACAATCCCTATTAAAAAGGTGAATTGGTCACTCAGAATTGGTCTAATGTGAATGTGCATGACTAGTATCTAGGTCAACTCACTCCAGTCATGCACAAACAAACTGTGGGGACTGTGGTGGCCTGTGGTTAAGGTACTAGACTCTGGACCAGAAGGTCCAGGGTTCAAATCCCACCTCTGCCATGCTGCCACAGTTGGGTCCTTTGAGGCGGACTTTTAACCTACAACTGCTTGAACTGTAAGACTGTATCAATTGTAAGTCGCTCTGGTTAAGGGCGCCTGCCAAATGCCGTAAATATATATGATTTCATTTCATCATAATCAATTCATACACAAGTCATTATGAATATGCATAAAGTGAGCATGTCTCATAAATAAGGATAATAATAAGGATAAATATCCTTCTATACATGGTTTGTGGTACTTCTGTATTGCTTTCACTTCTGTACTGTAATAATTAATGAATGCCCGTGCTATAAAATATCTCATACAATTAGAAGATCATTATAGACTTATTTCCAAAGTTTTAGCCTTTAAATATAACACCGCATGAGGCACGTGAGGTTTTTGTATTTACATTTATTTATTCAGTGAGTCATCCATTTATTAATTCTCTCTCACGCTTTCCCTTTGTCAGATCACTACAGGTCATTGAATAACACTGAGCGCTGTTGCTATGATAACAAGCTCAAGCTTGCAAAGCCACACTCATGATGACATTGCAAAATCTTGAGGGAAATTGTTTCCTACAAAACAGAACTCTTAACTATTAATAATCATTAACAAGTACAAGTACAAAATGTACAATTAACATGTACATGTAACAAATGCAAGTACAAAAAGTACTTGTGGTATTATAATGTTTTTTTTTGTTATTGTTGTTGTTGCTATGATTAAGTTAATATTTTTAGGTGGAGTTAAATACAATAAGTGGTTCATTTTAAAATATTTTGTGAGTAGTATATTTGTGCTAGGTTAAATGGGGATATAATAAAGAAATAATTTAATACATTTGCTTTGGGCAAGGGTATTCATATTCATCTATCAAGCGCTCTCTATTGAATTTATAGCATATGGGTAATTATCACAGACAACACAAAGCCTGTTTGGTCTGCCCTCACTCGCAATAAATTGTTGTTGGATGTTGAAAGGTCATGAAAGTTATATTGCATGGCATACCATTTGAAGTTGATTTTAATATAAACTTGAGTGGTTATGGGCAAATATGAAATTTGATCTGTGTCTTCATGCATCTCTTTTTACTGCAAGGTGTATATGTGAACAGACTTTTTAGTGAACAGTGATGTATTACTAAGCCAAAACAGAAACTTTTTTGTGGTGTTGACCTAAATCTTTGTTTTTATTATTTCAAATGAGGCACTACGTGTTTGAGTGGGGAGCAAATGACCGATATAACTCATGCATGTCATGTCACGCCTGCATCTTTTTTTAAGGAACTAAGGAATTAAAGGTAGAAGAGATTGCACTCTGAAGACAGTTTGTTAGTTAGTACAATTACCATTCTTATCTAAACTTTGCACCTTGGGTTAATGCTTGAGCCTGCATCTTGATCTCATGCCAGCGTTGTATTTTAATACCATGCTAACAGATCTCCAGTTTCTCAACAAATGCGCGGGTAAAATATTGAAGCGTTTAAAAACAATGCTTCTCAAAGACAGATTTCATATACTTCATATTCAATATTTCAAGATTGTTTCAAGATTATTTCATATTGTCCTTTACATATCATTAAACAGTTAAAGGAATCTGGATGAATTTCAGTGCATAAAAGGCACAAACCTAGGTGCAAACCTAAACTTCTCCATACACAGCAAACATTCTGGCAATAACACATATTCATGTGCCATCCTGTACAAATGGGATTACCTGTGTAACGTCTATAGAGTGTAGGTACAGCACCATGGTACTAGTAGTGATGCTGACGCTAGCCATCTGCAAAACTAGTGAAAAATCTGCCAGAAAAGATGAGCAGGGACATAATGTTAATTGTCGTCTCATTGTCTTTCCTCTAGTGCACATGTTGTTAATTTCAATAACACCAAAGAAGCTGAAACACCCCCTTTACCCCCTTTAAACTGACCAGATCAATATGCCAGAAGTTGAATTGGGTTGATGCTATTTTCTGATTTAAAAGTATTAGTTCCTGTATTTATTTTATTTTATAATAAATGTATATTCTGTATTAAAAACCAATGATCAATGGAAATAATCATAATGAAGCAGCTTTCCGTAGGCTACAGTGGCAAGTATTTAGTGTGACCTTTATTATACTTGAGCAATTGGATCATCTGGTAGATTTATCAGGATGCCAAGTTGGCCACTCTACAGTCCAAATAAGCTTGATCAGTAATGGAATAGGAGGGTAGCAGCTTTTCTTAGCCTTTTAATAAGAGGGAACAGAGTGAAAAGGCTAAGTTATGCTAAAGCTCATCTGGTTGGGTTTCCAAGTCTGGCAAAGTCTATTCCCTCGAAAATTCAAAACTGAGTCAATTTGTGTAAACCCTTGTCCCCCAAGAGAAAAAGGACATATCTCATCTCTCATTTTAAGGGCCATTAATGGCCCCTGATATTCCCCTGAATATCTTATTACTTTAATTAATTAACTACAATATAGAACAGAACTTCTGTTTGAAAAGCAGGTATCATGCATACATTAAAAGGACAAACAGTCAATCATAGATTAATATGGCAGATGACCTTTTTTCTTTTATGGAAGCATAAGATCACACTTACATGCATATTAACAAAAATATTACTATTCTTAATTTCTGAAAATTTACCACAATTTGACATTAATATTCGACATTCCACCCCTTGGGGCTTCTTAAAAAGCTATAACATGTGATAAGGTACCCCTTTCCACTCCACAACTATCACACATCGGACTGGTATGTGGTTTAATTTGAGCTAATTTTGCGTTGGACCAGTGTAACGATGTAACATTTAAAATTGCATAACTTTGTGGCGTAGACAGATTGATGATGAATGGATCTACAACTTTCTGCCAGGCTTCCTCAAATATCAATATGCTTAGATAATCCTCCTGCCGCTTTAACCCAGTCAATAGCAGTGTATTGTTTGAATTAATTAACGAGTATAGAGTACTTATAACCTTTTTTGAATGAAAACCAGTCGTTAACATAGCGCCCATAAGAGATCTAGGTAATAATGAAGGGAACGTGATGACATAAAACTATCCTTTTTTAAAGAGATTTTCGAACACAAAATCCATTTCCTAAGCAAATGTGCATGCCCATGTCTAACCCATGTCTAACGACAGGGTTTCTAAAATAGTGGGTTATAGAGTCAGCTAGAGGGATTTTGGAACAAAGCAAGGCATGTAACAAGGTGTGTTCGCAGGCAAGAATAATCCGACATGTACAAAATGCCATTGTAATATACTTTTCTGAATCCTGTGAGGTTTTTTGTTCCAAACAAAATTTTATATTAGACTA
>JAUZST010013759.1:0-10883 GCA_034779995.1 Parotocinclus haroldoi
CCATTTTGGGGAGTTTTTCCTTGCCACTGTCGCCCTGGGCTTGCTCAACTTGGGATTGGCCTTTTAGATAATTGTATCACTGTAAAGCTGCTTTGAGACAATGCTACATTATAAAAAGCACTATATAAATAAAACGGAATTGAATCTGTCCTTCCCCTTTAGCTATACTGCTATAGTTAGTGCTGCCGGAGTTTTATGCTGCACATGGCATCAGTGTTTGATAATGGACTCCTACATTTACAGTATTTAGCAGACGCCCTTATCCAGAGCGACTTACAAAAGTGCTTTAGGACATCAGTAACATAATCCATTTCTAATAATCAGGAATTTAAACAAGAATACACTTCTGAAACTGTAAAGTTTTTTTAAGAGAGAGAGAAAGACAAGGGAGGGGGTATTAGTTGAGGTAAGTGCAGAATAGGTGGGTCTTCAAACAGCGTTTGAAGACAGCCAGAGACTCAGCTCAGCTGAACATTGAGAGGAAGTTCATTCAACCACTTAGGAGCCAAAACAGAGAAGAGTCTAGATGCATGACTTACTCGTCCCCTGAGAGACGAGGGGACCAGTCGAGCAGTGCTAGAGGACCGGAGTGAGCGAGGTGCAGTGTGGGGTGTGATAAGTGCTGCGAGGTAGGAGTGCGGAGGCCCATTTTAGCTTTGTAAGCAAGCATCAGAGTTTTAAATCTTTTAAGAGCAGCTACAGGGAGCCAGCCACTTGGGAACATTGAACAAGTTTTGCAGCTGAATTCTGGATCAGCTGTAAGGATCGGATAGCGGTCAGAGAAAGCCCTGCTAAGAGAGTTACAGTAGTCCAGTCTTGAAATGACAAGTGACTGAACCAGAATCTGTGTTCCCTCTGTGGAAGCAACATGAATGAGAGACATTAGCAATGCAGGAAGAATAGGACTGTTGGTTATCCAGAGTCACTCCCAGGTTGCGTGCCACAACAGAGGGGGAGATCCTAGCCTTGTCAACTGAGAGGACAAAGTCCTGGTGAGGACAAGAGCCACCTGAGGAGAGCAAGGATTTAGCCTAAGGTGGTGATCTGATATCCATTATGATATGTCAGCTATACATGCTGAGATCTTGGCAGAGACCTGGGTGTCTGAAGGAGGGGAGGAGAGAATTAGTTGGGTGTCATCAGCATGCAGAGATATGAAAAGCCATGTGAGGATATAACCTCACCAAGAGAGCGAGTATAGAGGGAAAACAAGTGAGGACCAAGGACTGAGCTTTGTGGGACACCAGTGGTCAGTTTGCAGGATGCGGAGATGGATCCTCTCCTTCCTATGGCTCCTTCCTAACCCACAAGTAACTACATTTTCTCTTTTCTCTCTGAAGTGGTGTTCCAGTACCAGTTCCAGCACCACACACCCAGATGTTCCTCCACTTCAGCATCACTCTGCTGGTCTTAATCAACAGAACCACCCATGGAGGATGGGTCCCATTTTGAGCCTTGGTCCTCCCAAGGTTTCTTCCTTCTACTTTCAGGGAGTTTTTTTTCTTTCCACTGTCGCTCTGGGCTTGCAAAAGGTTGTAAAGGTGCTTTGAGACAATGCTCCGTAGTAATACAATTTGAATTTAACTGAATCTTATGCATACCTCAGTTTTACTGTTGACAGTCAGCTAAAACCAGTATTGATATTAATATCCGACATCAACAAGGTCTAGCACCAACAACCATACCAAGTCCCTTAAATCGCTTTCGTGCAGCTGAACAACATATTTATGTTGCGTTTTGGACGCTGCTTGGCAGCTTATTAATCAAGACCATGCAGTATTCATACTGGCCCAAATAGGCTTGGGCTGCTGTGGTTCTGGATTACACTGGTGAGCACACATGGTCTCGCTGACTCTGGTCCAAAACACAATGTATTTCTGTTTTCAAGCAGGTACTGTGATAATGTGAACTAGAAAGTCCAGAGTTCGTGCCCAAGTATTGACCCTTAATCCACAAGTGCTTTATTTGTACACCATGCGATTATATCAGGTTGCTCTGGCTAGTATGTATGCTAAATGTTGTAAATCTAAACACACCCTAGCAAAGGTTTGCATGCGACACAATAAAGATCTGGAACTGATCGGTAGTGGCGTTACCAGCTCGTTAAACTCGCCGGTCTTACTTACTTGATGTGACCTCTGTGCTCAGATTGCTACTCTCAGTCCTACCAACGACACTGAATCCACAAACTTTGGACATGAGACTCCCAGGCTGGATGATCGCACTTTCTCTGTGCGTTGTTCGCTTCTTTTCTGCATCTCTACAGCCGCGTAATAACAGTTTATACAAACCGTACGAAGCTCCAGCTCCTGCAACAATCCCCAATAAAGCCTTCACATTCCCAAGCCGCGATAGCGCGCTCACATCCTCCCCCATTCTCCAGCAACCACTAATAATTCATTAATAATTCACAAAAACGAGTTTCTGCTAATAGAGAGCTACAGCGAAAGCCCACAGCTCCATTACTGCACGCGCACTAGTTTCTTCGTATGAAACTCCGTGCTCGAATCCTAATGACTCTCTATCTGATACAAAGTGCACTATGCAGGACGCAGAAGCCATTACCTCATAAAGTGTGTAGCGCACAACTAAAGGGACTAAGGAGCTGTTTGGAACGGTACCCATCTGCAGCAGCCAATCAAAACGTTTCAGGGACTTTTACGTTGTTGCCTCCGTATTGCGTAATACATTTGGGAAATAATAATAATAATAATAATAATGATGATGATAAAAATAATAATAATAATTTGTGTCTGATTTGCTAAATTGTTTTATCGCTAAATAAACGCAGTTTTTCACGACCCACGCTGCTCACAAAAATTAGGGGAAATTTCATTTTTGAAACATGTCCCAATTTTTGTAAGCAGTGTACTTGAATGCATGTCTAATATTATGTAGGGGTATGTTGTGTATGCTAAATGATTCACATTTATTGTCTACGTTAAAATACTTTTAACAATTTTTCCTAAAACAAACTAATTTGAGCTTTTTGGCTGCCAGTCAGGGATCATAACTGAAGGGCCAACAATAGACTTGATTTCTGTCCAGGGCCCTGTTTTCCTTTGGAATAGACATCAGGATATAAAACCCTGACTGGGAAGAAAGAGCGAGAAGACAGTAAAAGCATCTAATATAAATCTAATGTAAACTAATCTAAATGAAAATCTATGCCAGCCTGTAGACTAAGTCGAGGGGGCACAATGCATGGCAAGGCTGGGCAGGCTTCTCTGTTGCAACTTCCTTCCTCAGACATGGCCCAATTGTTCCTGGGCAACGCCTGACCTGGCGGGGAGGCAGAGCAGGGATTATTATCAGAGTAGTGTAAAACTGTAGGTTTCATATTATCCGATTAAGTAAATGCATGTAAACATGTGGTCAGATTACTGACAAAATCTGATTTTCTGCAGTTATCGGATGATTAAGTGCATATAAACACATTCACTGTAACATTACAGTACTAATTTATCCATTTGATTCTTTCAGTACTCATGTTTGTGAGCGAAAAAAAAAAGAATATATTCCAAAAGCATTTCCAAAAACCTGTATCCTGTAACTGTTTAGTGTCTCTTTATACATTCTTACCTCCCTGGCAGAGGCTAAGCTATGTGAAGCTTTGATTCACTTCGAAAAAATATTCAGTGACACCGAAAATCCTGCGGCTTAGAGACATCTGCTGGTCAGACCTGCAAAAATTGATCAACCCCACACAAACAGTGATTTGAATTGGAACATTTGTTTTCTAAATAATGTATTTTAGGGTCTATTGGCTGTTATTTTTTTACTTTCTATTTGTTACTGATTCATGTGCGTTTTAATGAGTAACTACCCCACAACACGTACCGTATTACACTGATTACACTGACACCTGATACTCCGACTGTTTGCAATACAGCATGTTTATAAAGTCCCAATTTAGCATTCTTAATTCGTGTGTGGATGTTTGTCGCGTCAGGGATAAAACCTGTGCTCCTTGTGCGTCATATAAATCTAAAAACAGCCCGGCTGGTTGCTGAATAACAGATTTATTAATGTGGGACATACTATATAGATATCCTGTTCTTCTACACAATTCTTACCATTAGTAATTTTAGTGATTATTCTGTACACACATTACTCTTCTCACACCTGGCACGGGAAATGTGGCACTTCAAAAACGCACCCAGGATATGCAGTGTGTGTCCTCCTACCAGTCATGCAGGTGCTGTGGCTGCACAGTGGTGTCTCAGACGTCTCAAGTTCTATTATTAGGCTCTATGTAACCAGCTTTCTCCCCTTTCTCCCATTAAATACCAATGTAAGCATTACTATGTACGCAGTAATAAAACTCCTGGTGACTTTAGAATATGACAGATACAGCTTGTATTCAGTTATGACACAGAACAAGGGACATATTCGAATTTTAAAGATTAAATCCTTCCTCAGTTCCCAAGCTGAAGTGTTTCGAACCAGCTCTGAGTCTTCAGGGTCACAGATCCTCTGTCAGCAGTGGCTCTGATCCAGCATTCCTCCTGAGTGCCACCATTCAGCTGGCCTACATACACATAGACATAGACACACACACACACACACACACGCACACGCACACAAAAGAGAACCAACCCAATGTGAAACTGATGAAGGGTCACAGTATTTCTACATTGGAAGTAGTGGTTGGAGATACTGATCATTCTGGTCAATATTCTCCTCTTTCTAGCTCTCCTGCTAGAAAGTTTCTTTTCACTAGTTCAAGCCATTAATATCTCAGAGTGGTCGTTTACTGAATCCATAGCAATACCTCGTCAAGGACACCCCAAGTAAATGGTCAAAAGAATTATGGTTTTGGGAAACATCTGTAAGTAATGAAATAAATGACCATGTCACAAATATTTTGAATTCTTGAACTCTCTGTTGTACATAAACTGCAACGAGACATGACTGAATCCAAAAATAAACAATGCCCAAAAACTGGACTCATTAGATTCATGTTAAATCACAATAATATTAAAAAAAACATTATTATTTTTGTGGACACCTAGAACAGGGTAGTGATATTTACCTTTTGAAACCTTTTTATTGGTTTGAAAGTTTGTTCTAGTCTTATCTCTGTTCTATTTATTTGAGTGCAATGGTCCTGGCAATCTTCAGCAGGGAAACCCCTGGATAAGTGGTACTTAAACATCGCAGTGGAACAGGATATCTGCTGGGATACAGGCTAGGATAGTAAAGCAGCTACTTACCAGTAAGTACCGTTTTCCCCTCAGTTTCCTGGCATTCAGTCTCCTGGAAAAATTCCGAACTTGTGTCCACTGTCGTTCCACACAACTGCACCCAGGCCTTTAAAGCGGACGGCACACGGAGACTTACAGCACCTGTACAAATGTGTTTGGGATGCAAAGTGGGAGAAAGCTTTTGAAAAAATGAACTATACCTTTAAAAGATGTTTTTTGTGCCCGATACTGATATTGACACTGGAAACTTGAATATCTGGCGATTCCGATATCAGACCGATATGCAGCTACCACCTCTTGAAACACTGGTGTTACATACGTTGCACTCATTTTTACTTTTTTCACCTTTGACCTTAAAATAACTCCACACAGCTGCCATGGTGACCACGCTGCCAGCTAACAGTTTTAACTCGACGTCCAGCTATTGCTTACGTGACACGTCTCTGTTTACGGCGTGTCGTCCTAATTGTAGTAAAGCATATACACGACAGGAAAGATATCAGATTCAACTGTTTTTCCCCCATCCGATCTCCGATCCAGTGCTTTTGCCACATATCGGGCCGATACCGATACAGAATATCGGATCGGCGCAACCCTAGTTGTTACGTTAGTCATTACACATAATTTATGTGGCTCCATAATACGTGCGTACATATTTTAAGAACTTTATCAGACCACAGACATTCAGTGTATGCGATTGGACGTGATCTGAACAGAGATTATGGGGCATAGACGTTCACATACTAAAGTCTGGTGATTTGTGGGTACCATCCATTGTTGCCGTACACAGTACCTTGTTTTGTATGAAGTTTGGCTGTTCCTGTTTGGCTCACATATGCATCAATGTTTCCAGCATGAGCGAGTGCTGTAAGGGCTCCACTCGAACTGTCTGCGGGAGCAGAAATGATATTTATGAGCTCAGAAGCAGTTCAAGAACCAACGACAGACCCATTGTCATAAAGTTTACATACCGATAAAGATATCTCCTGTGTCACTCTGCACCCGTGTTTCTCCTGTTTAATAAAATACATCAGAACTCACAAATCAAGTCAGATTTATTAAATATAGCGCTTTATAAAATGGAGCATTGTTTGGTCATTTTTACCACTTGAAAAGATATGAAAAGTCTATCATTTTAAGGGTAGGTTTATTTCAACAGCGAGGGATATAATATGTAAAAGAAAATACAGAAAATAACATTGTATAAAATGTATAAACTTGATTGCATTTTGCAGAGAGCAATACCTATTTGATCCCTATAGCAAAGAAGACTTAATACTTGGTGGCAAAACCCTTGTTGGTAAGCACAGCAGTCAGACGCCATTTTGTAGTTGATGGTGAGGTTACGCACATGTCAGGAGGAATATTGGTCCACTCATCTTTGCAGATCATCTCTAAATCATTACGATTTTGAGGCTGTTGCTTGGCAACTTGGTTCTTCAGCTCCCCCAATAAGTTTACAATGGGATTAGGGTCTGGAGACTGCCTAGGCCACTCTATGACCTTAATGGGCTTCTTTTGTGCCTTGGCTGAATGTTTTGGGTTATGGTCGTGCTGGAAGATACTTGAAAATAAAAGATCTCATAATGAAATATACCCTAATTTTGTGAGCAGTATATATAACAATTTAACCAATAAATCTAGTCTAATAAAACCACAAAGAGCTTGGGTTCCTCAATGAACTGTAGCTCCCCACAGTCGCAGCCCCAAACCACAACATCCCCACCACCACGCTTGTCGTTGTACTCATCACCTGGTTGCCTCCAGACATGCTTTACACCATTTCAACCAAATAAGTGTATTTCGGTCTCATCAGATTACAGGACACGGTTCCAGTAATCCATGTTCTTAGTCTGCTTGAAAACAGTCAGTCTTCAGAAAACTGTTTGTGGACTTTCTTGTCCTTGTCTTATCTTTAGCAGAGGCTTGATGATGATGACAGCCATGCAGACCGGTTTGAAACGGTGTACTGTATTTGGTCTGAGCACTGACAGGTTGACCCCCCACCCCTTTAACCTCTGCAGCAATGCTGGCAAAGCTCCTACGTCTATTTCTCAAAGGCCAACCTTGTGAACGAGGCCTGTCATGAGTGAAACCTTTCCTGTTAAACTGCTGTATGGTCTTGGTCACCATGCTTCAGCTCACTTTCAGGGTGTTGGCAATCTTCTTGTAGCCTAGGCCATCTTTATGCAGAACAACATTTTTAATTGTTATTCAAATCCTCAGAGAGTTCTTTTCGTAAACCGCTATGTTGAACTTCCAGTGACCATTATGAGAGAGTGTGAGAGCGATACCTGACCTTGTAACACTAGTGAGTCACATGATACCGGGCAGGGAAAAAGGCTCAATCTGGCCATTTTCACTTATGGGTGTACTCACTTTTGTTGCCAGTGGTTTAGACATTACTGGCTGTGTGTTGGTATTTTGAGGGCACAGCAAATGTACACTGTTGTACAAGCTGTAGACTGAATACTTAACATAATATCAAAGTGTCATATCTTCAGTGTCCTATAAAAACATATAATAAAATAGTTACACAAATGTGATGGGTGTACTTTTGTGAGGTCATTATACCAGTGCTTAACAACAAATCTTATGGTGGCCTAAGACTTCTGCACAGTACTGTAAACTCGTCATATGAAACATTGCATGGGTAAAAGAATGGGTGCCTGTCAAAGTATTACCATTTGAAAATAATTGTATTAAGAAAGTGGTACTGTTCTCACCGTGCGCATGCCGTACATGGACTTTGCCAGAGATGGACTCCAGGACACTAGACTCAGCATAGACAGCTTTTACATTTAGTGGGCCGTGCTCTGTGGACAAGCGCATGGACGTCCCCTGGACCTTTTTAATATCGACACTCTGGAACGTTTGAAAAATGATGGATGCAGTTACTGCATGGTACTAATATGTATGTAATATGTAATAAGCTTATATGTGCATTGTTTACACTTTCTCCAGCAGCACTGATGTCTACATCTCCATGGATGGTCCCCAGGCCAGTAATGCTTCCTCCACTGGAGTGCACCTGTACTTTGTGACTCTACAAATCAGAAAGTATAAAATCAAGAATCGGTAGCTCTGTAACGAGGTAGCGCTTCTTAATTATGTGGTCCAGGTCAGTGAATAATCACATAGGGACATCAGTTAGAAGCAGGTATTACCTTGACAGACTGAAGAATGCAGGAACCTTTTTCTGTTTGAACCTGACACAGGTCACTTTCCATATCCTGGATCTTCACACTGCCCGATCCTTGAGTAACAACGCTAAGGTCTGCAAGGACAAACAGGTCTTGGCAGGTGATGACATCAAAATAACTTCAATTCAAAAATAATGGTCAACTACAAGAATAAAAGACGTACATCAATCGTGATGAGGCTTTTATCATATTACTAGTATCTCGCGGTTATATGTGTTTTATACACCCAATGACCACTTTATTAGGTACACCATGCTAGTACCAGGCTGGCCCGCTGAACCGCTCCAATTCTTCATACCATACATTCAACAAGTTTCTGGGAGCATTCTTCGAGATTTGGGTCCATGTGTATATATGAGCATCATACACTTTCTGCAGATTTGTCATCTGTTGTGACTCTCCCATTCCGCCACATCCCAAAGCTGCTCTTTTGGATTCAGTTCTGGTGACCGTGGAGACCATTTGAGTACAGTGAACTTACTGTCAAGTTCAAGAAACTAGTTTGAGCTTTGTGACATGGGTCATAAAGGGATGGACGTGGTCAGCAACAATAGTCAGGTAGACTGTTGTGTTTAAAGAATCCTGAGTTTGTATTAAGGGGCATAAAGCGTGCAAAAAAAACCCCCAAACCTTTACGACTTTCTATCATCTTAAACAGCTGTGGAGACACGATGGACTTAATAGCGTGGCCGATAAGGTTTTTTATTTGCTTCATTAACGTCTTATCAGCATCAGCGGCCATCTCAGTGACACACACAAGGTTATATCTATACACAAGTTCATCTCAACATCAGTCACATACTGCATACACACACAAGTCTTTAGAGTAATCGATTAACCTAACAGGTATGTCTTTGGACTGTGGGAGGAAACCGGAGTACCCAGAGTAAACCCACGCAGACTCCACACAGAAAGGATCCAGACCCTGGGATTGAACCCTGGACCTTCCTGCTGTGAGGCAGGGTTAGGGTTACAGTTACAGTTGGACATTTGTTCCAAATCTTCACTCAAACGAGGCAGAAACCCTGACGAGTTAAATAGAAGTTAAAAGAGCACTACACACCGCTTTTAATAGGAGTTGTAAGATGTACAGAGAGCTGAGTGATGTCGTGATCAGCCCGTACTGTGAGCAGCTTTTGCTTATCATCATACTGAATCTCAAACTTCTCCACTGCTCCAGCAGCACCACCAGGTCCACGTACACAGATAAAAGCTCGGTCTGCATTAGGAAATGCGTGTGGATCTAGCGGTCGTATGGAAACATTACAATGCAAGTTACATTTAATCTGAATGAAAGGACTGACTGTGAGGCACCACTGTTTCAGAGGCTCTTCTGCCGCTGAAGGAAAATCCGAAAACGCTCGGAGACCACGAAATGAAGAGGGTATTGAACACCCCACCAGGTGCTTCAAATGAATTATTTTGTGAATTAACCGTTGTTTCATTGTTTAAAAAAAAACTTCAATCCGAATACATCACGAACGATACCCAGAAAGAAGCGACATAATCCAAAACAAAACACTTCTACTTGAAGCTCGAGGTCACAGCGCACAGAGATGACTACAGCGTGCCAAGGACCTATGGGAAATGTAGTACACTTCAGAGCGCCTTGTCACACATCGAGTACCTTTATATATGTAGTATATTTATATTTGCAACATAATACTACATATAGTAAACAATTTTAAATCGTTTAGATGACTTAATGATACGCTGACATCCTAAAATATACTGTGGTTCTCATCTCTTTGTAAATTTTCTTGTTTGTCTCTGTCATTTCTTCCCTTCAGCACCAAACCACAATAACATTAAATTTATTAAAACGACATAAACAGAAGCAGCAACAAATTAATAAAGCTGATGGGTAACATATAAGTTCAGGACTGTGGAAGACTGTACCAGTTTAATATCAGTATTATGTTACTTCATGGCAAGAGTGAGGACGGCACAGAGATACGAGGTGATTATCCTGCATGAGCAAGGGCTCCTCCGAGATGAAATTTCATGGCTGGTGTTTCCAGATGTGATCTTCAAGTTCATGGATCAGCTCATTGCGTCATTACCTGCTGTCACCGTACTGAACCCCAGTGAACCACGCTGAACTTTAGATGGATGAACCAGGGTCCCAATGGCATGATTTGGTATGATGTTTTCTACACTTAGGCCAGACTTTTTAAATTGCTTGTTCCTCAGATGTGCCTCAGATGAATCTACTGAGGAGGGGGGAAAAAAATCTTTTCAATTTCTCGAGGACTATGAAGAATAAACACAAGGAAGGAGGAAGAAATAAAAATAAAATTTTATTTTAAAATAAAATGTGTTTAACCTACAATTAAATTAAAGTAAATCTGGAAAAAAGAATAAAATGAGCAGAAGAAAATGGTTGGCGGAGGGCGGAAAAAGCTAAAAACAAACAAAAAAAAAAATTCAACCATTGGTGTTTCAGCAGATCTGAGAAATACTGTAATAAATT
>JAUZST010013760.1:0-10882 GCA_034779995.1 Parotocinclus haroldoi
CTGTGAGGCACCAAGCCACTCTGCTGCCCTGTAATATATATATATATATAAATGCTGTAGTATATATATTTACTAGATTTCTTATATCATATTATATATAACACATATATTTTACACACACATTTCATACAGGGAGAAGAACATGGGAGCAAGTTTTATAAACCTTATCAAGTATACAATAGCACATCCTTCTACTTCTGCAGTAATGTTCCTCCTACAATTGTTGGTTTTGATGTTTTTTATATTTTCATACAAACAGTTTTCATTCATTTATATTTTCTTCTCCTTTATTTATCTTCCTCTTTATCTATCTTTCTTTTCCATTCATACACTTGTTTCTATTCTTTCCATCGTTAACATTCAGAGTTAGGAAAGCCAAGATAGCAGATGACTGCCTTCTGTTTCTTTAAGCTTGAACCAACTGTGATAGCCAATCACGAAAGGCATGGTGTGACAATGACCTTCCCAAATGACCTTGTTACAGAAGAAAATCGGAGGATGCATGAGAGTGAGGGAGAGTGGTAAAGGGAATGAGGTAAGTTTAGGATTTGACAGGAAATGAGTAAATAAGCATGCGTGAATTCAGCACTGAATTAATTATGCTAGTTTTTTTTCTCTCCTTTACCACTGCTGGCTTCATTCTTCAGTTCTCTGTAGTCACTGTGAGTAAATGTTCATATACTTACATAATTTAATCACTGATCATATCATATAATTTATTGGGGCAACTGATGAGGTTTATACGGTACAGTACAGGGTTCATGACCCCACAACCAACACATAAATTGAGCACACAAACACACACAGACACACACACACAGACACATAAACACACATACATTTGTACACATATTTGTACACACAAACAAGAAAAAGAATGGACTGTTTGTAAGCTACAATACAACATTTATATGTTAATGTTATGGAGATGCTGATGTTGGTCTCAAGTTACATGATATTTTAAAACATTAAATTAAATAATAATTTTCAAATATGTATTTTCCATTACAGACCATTAATATGTCTAACCTGCTATCATGCAATAATCTATAATGTATGTAGAAATAAATGGGAATGGAAAGTGAGATGAGTGATACAGCTGTTACTGTTAGAGGTCTGTTAATAATGTCATAATCAATTTTCAATATGTAGGTTTATTACAGTTTTTTGAGTCGACTTGGTTCATTTCTTAGATAAGACTTGAAAATATCAGAACTGTTCATTCAGTATCCACATATCTTTGTCACTTTGTCACTTGCACATCATAATAGCATTTCTCATTGTGTTTCACATGCTTGTCTACATTAATACAAATATCAAAGTGTTTTCTACTGATTGCCTGTTGAATTGTCTTACCCTCCACAACATTTAGGCTTTAGTTCATTGCCTAGGTCATTACATGCAAGAGTTATGTTGTTATATTATCTCTCAGGCATAATATGTACATTTCAATGTACATAGGTTTCAACCTTGCAAACTGCACAAGGTGTGGTCAGAACATCATTGGCCAAAGGGGCATAATTTATTTAACCATTCAACCATTTATTGAGGAAACATCACTATACAGCTATGCCAGAGAATGACATGTTTACACATATACCCATTATAGGGCCCTATAACCGGTTCTAACAGTCTGTCTTTTCTGCATTTCTATTTGTTTTTGTCACCAAAATGCATTGCAAACAACACAGTAAACTAATATTACTGTATAAGTCTGATTCCAGTCCAATTTCCTGCTGTCAGTGTTCCACTTACAGTCTTGTGTAACTTTGTGTTCTGGGTAAGTTTGTATTTTGAGTGTAACATGAACTGTTTAGCTGATATGCCACAGAATGTGCAGCGTTATTGTAATAAAAAGCTTAGCTAGTTTCCATTAGAATATACTTACCGTGTACTCTGTTGCACTGAATACCAAGTGTTTTGACTGCCTTGTTCATAGACTAGACATTTTGAAGGCACTGACAAGTTTTTTGACAAGTGATTGACATAAATATTTGCTTTTGAGACAAAAACAAAGAATTATGACAGAGGTACAAGCTTTTGTAGGTTATTCATTGAGTTCTGCTGTTTGCACTAACTGTTTTGAGAAATGCACTTGTTGTGAAGCCAATGTAAATCATGCTGAGAGAAATGTGCTAATTGAGATTTAGACCTTAAGTTGTCTATTAAATCATGTTAAACATTAATTTCTCTATTAATCTATTTTGTGAGACACCAGATCCATACAACACACAATTCCAAAATACAATGCCCATTGACAATTAAATTAACTATACAAAACAAGCTTAAGTATGTGCTGTAGATATGAATATAAATGCATTACTATACAACAGTGTGAAATGAACTTTTCATGAAGTGGCATTAAAGGCACTGAATGTCATATCACTTCTTCTACTGTTTGCCACCCAAACCTCCCTGCATACACACTTTTCTTCACCTCTCTATCATACTCTCCATTACTTTGAACCCCAAGTTTACACTCATTCCCCTTTGTTACTGCTACTTCTTACAACCAAACCAATCTGACACCGACCCTCTCATGCACACATATACACTCTGTCTTGTTCCTATTGACTTTCAGTCCCCTTTTCTCCAGTGCATCATAGTTCATTGATACATGAATTAAAGTCGATTTCCATCATCATGAGTTATATAGTGCGAGTTGAAAAGAGATTGTGTCCCATGGAAAAAAGTGTATATTTTGGTGGGTGCAGGACAAATTTGCGAAAGTGGCACTAGGCAATCTGGCAAAAGCTCTGCGGTATAAGCTGTTCTCAGTCGATAGTCCTATAATGTTTTTATGATGGCAAGAAGACAAACAAGCAATATTCAGAGTAAGATGAATCTCTGGTAGTAGAGGCTTTGAATATTTCCTGTCGACAAGGGAATTTCACTTCAGTGATACACTGGACTGCCTTTACCACCCATTACACTGCAGCAAGCAAACCATACTGTTTCCAAGCATGAAACTAACAAACAGAATATGTGTTTGTGTGGGAAGCACATAGAAATGGTCATGGTTTAATTTTTGAAAATGAGCCATCCCCTTTTCCCATCAGATCTACAAATAACTTGCAAATAACTTACATGGGAAAGGTCCATATAATCACACCCACATATACACAGGGAAGAAAAGAACCAGCAGAGAAATGGAGGGAAGCATGAAGACAAGAGGAAACAGGAGGAGGATTGCAGTTGCTAGGAGACCACATACTGGCCGACAGTGGTCATGTGACCTGAACTAAACAGCAAAGAATACAGTCTCACTCATGACAAGATTTATAAACACGTCAAATATACACATTCGTATGCCCTGAACATACCAAGAGTGACATTCTCAAATACAGTAGGACTTTACAGTAAGACAAGCTAAAGTCATTTTGCATTGATATTACTGTTTAACCCCATTTATTACGTTAATTACAATAACACCAACAATAACCAGGACATCAGTATCAACCATGGACGAACAGTGTCATTTAAGTTCACAACAATTAATAAGATATTTAAGAAATAATACCTTATTCACCAAGAATTGTCACATATATACATGTATTCATTCAAAATGTCATTTAAGCAAAAATACAGTACATAAAATTTCAACTATATTACTTTATATTCTGAAATTGTATATGTCTCAATTACAATATAAGTGAATTTGCATTCTTTAGGTTGTATTAATATCAGATGTTTAGATACTTAAATGATATGTTTCCATATTCACAAAAGAAGCAGATATATATTTAATTATTTTTTTTCTTAAACTTGATTAAAAAAATAAAATGTTGTTAATTTGTCTCTGAACATTTCGCCCATTTAGTAATTGTAGTGTCCGACTTATATTTGCATAAACTCTAATTGTCTCATATTCCTTTCAAACCTCTTTACAATATATTTAATTTATTAACATATAAAGGATAATATCTTATACACAATTCCACAAAACATTTTTCACATGGATATATCATATGAAATTACATCCATATGAGTTATCATATGGAAAATCAGGCAGTCTGATACACATTACGCACATACAGTATACAGCATGACCTCAAAACAAAGTTTAATCATGAAACAGCCAACCTTCATCAAAACCAGTATGAAAGTTCAAATGCAACCACAAGGAAGTCAGGTATGGTATTTGTATATTAGAATAAACGGAATGCAAGCAGACATATAAGTGGTATAAGACAGCATGAGATACTGTATGTGCAGTGGTCTCTCACATTTCAATGAGAGAAACTAGAAAAATGTTAACTGTCATTGCTGTTAGGGTACAGCCAATGCTAAACCTCTAGACAGAAAACATTCATCACAGTCATTCACACTGCTTTAATTTTTTTTTTTTTGTTTTATGGTACAATATTGCAATGTAACATAAAGCATTACAAATGTGTCTCATAAAGTCTTTGCTTGATGCCTGTGAAGAAAAAAACATACATGTCTGTATAAGAGAATAAATTTGAATTTACGTTATTCGTTCAGTCATTGTCTTAACCCTCTGATTATTATGAGTGTGACTATAGTTCAAACAAACTGAGAGGTCTATTTTCTGTCATTAAATCTTTTCAATTTGAATCAGATAACTGGCTAAATTAACCATTCCTGACATATTTGCAGACACTTGATAATTATTATACAGTACATACAGAGCTTTTGTATGTATTTGCCAGCTCTTCTCTGATGTTTTAAATATGCAGACTTGCAAATGGATGTTTGCTCCACATAAGTACATTTCTGAGCAACAGATTTAAGCAAGTGTTATGTCAATAACTACATCAAACATGCAGACATGCCTTCGCTCTCTTGCCAGCTCGAAAGATCATAGCACCTGCATCACACAAGTGTCCACTTACAGTATAAATATAGGAGCTGATTATTCAGTCTGAATGAATTTGCCTTCGGCAGTAAACACAAACATGCTAATATTTGATTACAACTAAAAATGTGCAGCCAAATGAGACATTTTAAATATCAGTCACCTGTGGGCAAATATAACTAATAAAAATGCTAAAGTAAAGCACTTAAATAGCAATGTAACTTTTAGCTCAAATGTACATATATAGTGAAACATATATGTATTATAGATACATAAATCAGCATTATAAATTAGGTAAACAAAAGATGTTCGTGTACTAGTTAATATATAAACCCATTTTTAGTATTTCATAGCTGACCAAGCCTTTGTTCAATAATCATGCTGTTATATCACTTTGTAAAGAAGCTTTTTATATCACCAATTTATCTATTTTATTATATATCTATTTTATGCAAGATGTGTCTTTGTGTATATGTGACAGGGAAAGAGATATATTGGAGAAACAGCAGTGACTACATTAAGCCTACAGAAAATTATCACAACCCGTAAAAATCCTTTCCTTTTGTATGTGTGAGTGCATATGCCCTACTATGGATCTCTTCCTCTTCCTCTTCCTTGTGCACTGCCAAGAATTATGCGGATAAGAAAGTGATTTTTTTTAAATCCAGCTGTATGTACTTATTACAACCTGAAAACAACATTTTATACAACTCTGATTAAATACTAAAATTTAAGAAAAAACTGGTTTTGTTGGATAACACAAGCTGAACGCGGAATTAAATACTGCCCATAGACTGATTTATACTCTTTAGTCTATTATATTCTCTACTTTATGTATTATATTTTTTAGTTTACTATATTCTCTAATTTGTTAATATATTCTTTATTTTATTTATTTTTTCAGCATTGTGTCTATTCTGTGTATCTGTAGTCGCAGTCCTATTTCCTAAAGTAAGCTATAAATGAAAGTACTGTTATTAGATCCATTAATATAATTAGTTGACAGACCCCTTAAAGCGGGTGTCTGATCTAGCAACCTAATCAGAATTATTTATGTAGTCTCTTGTAGTACAAAACTGCCAGTGCTACTTAGACTTTCCAGATACCTTTGTTGTCTGCATCAGTGTCCACAATAAATGGGATTGTGAATACCGGTGCAGTGGTTAAAAAGACAGAGGTGATGCAATTATTCATTAATTTCCTGTGATCACATGAATGCTACCCCTTATGTTGTAAGCTAGTGTCCATAAAGCCCTGCACAAAGTGCAGCTTAGAAGATGTTAACCCCAGGAAGCTGTGTAAGGTAAAGGTGCTAAAAGAACGCCATCAACCTTACTGTTGGCATCACACTTCCTGCTGTGCCCCAACACATCTCACCACAAAATCCATGGAGGGTTCTCCAGCCTTTCCTGCCAGTCTGCCCTCTAGTCAACCATAACTCATGGTACCCTCGCCAGGCTTGTCACAGCCTAAGCTGCTGTGTGCTCTCTGTCATCCTTGCTGCTGGGAACAAAGCTGCAAAACTCTGTTCCTTCTGCTTTTGCTGCTCCAGGGTGGCTCCAAGCTGCTGCTAAGTTGATGTGACCCTGCAGATTGCTACACTGCTACATCTGCAGTATATTCATCGGGAATTGCAATGTGTGTCCTTCCATCCCCATACTAAGCGGGATACCCACTGTCTTCTTTATCTATCCCAAGTGCCACACAACGAGTCACAGCTACACCTCCCAGGCACTGCTGCCATTGTACCTCAGGAGCCAAACCACACTTCTTCTTACCTTGCTGGTGCCTCGCTGCTCTGCACTGTCTCTGTCAGGTTGTCCACTGCTCCCACTCCAGTCCTGTCAAGTTCACCAGCAGCAACTCTGGCTTACCAACGGACCGGCATGTTCTCATCACACGCCACAGCTTGTGGCACTATCTCAGTGCGATGCGGTTGGCTGGCTCCATATGGCAGGTCTGAGCAGGCATAGCACTCAGAACCCCGCCCAAGGACAAGGTTTTTATACTGACACAACTGCCATAGTTTCTCCTGGATATGATGCTCAATGTCTTCCTGCAGCTTTCTTATCCTAGTCATTGACATAGGTGCTCGCTGCCATTCCACTTCTGACACCAGTATAATGAATAAGTGAAAAGATGAAAAGTGGTAGACTTATTTCACACCCACACAGCTATGAGTTACCAGCTGACCATCAGACAAAAGCTTTGAAACCACTAAGAGTAAGGGTTGGTTTAATGTTGCACACATGCACCTGGTTCTTGACATGACAACCATTCTCAAAGATTTTAAGTAAAATTTCTAATTATTTCATTTCATTTAATTAATTAATTAATTTCATTCATTATCTTCTGCTTAATCTACATAAGGTCATGGGCCAGTCGGAGCCCAACCGGGCAGGACAGGAATGACCCTAGATAGGGTGCCAATCCATCGTAGGGCTCACACAGTCACACACTAAAGGCTACTTTAGAGACACCAATTAACCTAAGACACATGTCTTTTGAATGTGGGAAGAAACCAGAGTATTCTGTGTAAACCCATTTTAGACACAAGAAAAAGAAGTCTGCAAGAGAAGACCTTCTTACTGTAAGTGCTACCAACCGAGACACTGTTTAGTGGTTAAAGTTAATCTGATATTTCAACATTTTACAAAAACACCACATTTTCTTTGACTTTGCTTTGTAAAAAGCATGCCATGTTTGTCTTTTTAACAGACTAAAGCACTACATACATAAGGAAATAAAAGCACTTTCTTAACCAATTAAAGTGTTTTAAAACACTATTGTAGCTGCATTAGAAAATCAATTAGATTCAATCAATCAGATTTAATATAATAATATACAGTTAATATAATTAATATAATTTATCTTTTATTGCTACCAGAACTGTTGCTACTAGCTGTTGAATATTGGTTTATTATAGGTGAATACATGAGTTATTTCAAGCAGTAGTAGTCAAGTCAACCCAATTTAATTCCATGGCGCTAAATAAACTGAGCAAGCCTAGGGCAACAGTGGAAAGGAAAAACTCCCTACACATTATAAGACACAAACCTTGAGAGGATCAAGATTCAAAAAGGGAACAATCCTCCTTGGGTGGCTTAGATATTAAATATAAGAATTAAACTAATGTATTAACTCATTCATTTTTAGTAATCATTTAACATAATGGTTACATCTTAACTATAAATTAATGTAAGAGTAAATATATACATTTGTTTAAAACCAAAGTCGTTTCTTGACACCCTGATGCGTGCCAAAATGTTATTATATCTAAGGACTTGAAATGAAGCTCAAATGAAAACTGAAACTGCATTTACACTTTGCATTTATACATTTAACCTTATATATTAGTAACCATCATACAAGCATCAAACGTATCAAATGTCAGTTTTAGTAGAGATGAGAAAATGGTTACTGTTTTTAGCTTGTTCTTAGACATTTAAATCATTGGCGCTTTATTTATGCAGCCACAGACCTAGCAACAAATACCAGCGTGGGCGGAGTTGGAGGCGCGTGACGTTGAGCTCCTCCTTCTCGCATGCTGCAGATGCGCATGCGCATTGTAGCCTAGGAGCAGGTAGACAAGCTGTTAATTTGTGTGTTTTAGTTCGAAATACTCAAACTTAGCTACCGAGAAATTCAACTGTCAGAAGCAATGGCTGCAGCCATCCGGAAAATTATCAGCACTGCTGCCGCTCCTGCTGCGATCGGGCCTTACAGGTCAGAAACTTTCAGAAAGTCTTCAGTACTGAAGTGTGAACTCTGTTCATGAGAACTATAGCTATAACCCTATTGATTTAATAGAGGTAGTGTGTCTTATAGGGCACGTGTTCATATCATCTTGCTACACTTGATCATTCACGATCACAAGTTAATGATCAGTAAAGTATTTGATCAGGGGCGGTTCTAAAAACTATAACCTCAGAAACTTTGACTTTTCCTTTATTTTCCTGATCACACTGGACATGGCTTCTGTTCGGAGACAAATCATATACACACCTAAAGCCCCGGTCAGACAGGGCATTTACAGGTAGGCAGGGCGTTTCTATCAAAATAGTGAAAAAATGAATTTTCTTTACATGCATAGTTATATATTTTATACAATACACTTTATGCTCAATGTATAACTCTATCATGATTCATGAAGCACTGTCTTTTTGTTCTAAACCTGTCCATTATAAGTGACATTTATTTAAGTAATTATATTCTCGTTAAGTTGCACAGAGAGGGGTGGCACTGGATTGGCCAATAGACTGTAAGAATGGTCATAAAGGCACAGTCAATTGGAATTTGCTCTCGTTTTTGGAAGGATACGTAGTAAGTAAATTATTACTAGATATTACTGGAAATACAGCTGGCACTAAAAGAAGGGGGTTGGAAAAGAGGGACTCTCAATCAGTACAATCTAAGATTTGGCATAATGTACTTTTATCTCAAGGACATGACAACCAGCCTCAACCTACTGTTTGATAGTCCAAGTCAAATGTATTTTATAGTGCAATTTTACAAAAGAACACAGTCTCAATGCAGTTTTGCAAAAATATGCCATCAGGCCAGTTTCAGCAAGTTTACAGCAATAGTGCAAGATTATATCTTTCTGACTATGATAAGAAAGACATTTTGGGAGGACAGACACTGAGCAAAACAGCCCTGGTGTTCCTTTTTTCATTGCAGTTGCAACCTTTGGCCGTCTCTGATTGCAACCACTTTTAACAGCAGTTTCTCTGTTCATTTGGATCCATGTTTTCAGTTTTTTTCTGCTCAGCTCCACTTTTCGACCTGATAATGACAACCACTGTATGACATTTTAGCACAGAGTGTAGTCTTCCTATCCAACATTTGCAAAGTTACTAATAGCCACTATATCAAATAAAAGATAAAGTGGTCTCTTTTTGGGCACATTCCATCATCCACAGTGGACACACAGCTTTAAGAACAGGTGCATGGATGTAAGATGGTGTCAAGAAACAAAACCATACAAGTGCACCTTTACAAATGTCCACTCTGCTATTTAATAATGACATCATTAACATGTCATGGTGTTGGGAAACTTAGCTCAGAGCAAATATACACCCAAGTTAATGTGTGCTTACATTTGTAGCATGTCTGTGTTTTTTAACTTCATCATGACCTTTTCAAAAGTTTAATCACTATTCCTTGGTAATTTAGCCAAGCGGTGGTGGTTGACCGCACTATGTACATCTCTGGGCAGCTGGGAATGGACACAGCATCAGGCCAGTTAGTTGCAGGAGGTGTGCAGGCCCAAACCAGGCAGGTAAGAGGGATGAATCACAATAAATTACAAATTTTAATTATGGCATGTTTGTGTCATTTGCTCTAGTCATATTTTGTTCTCAATAGGCCCTTATAAACATGGGGGAGATATTAAAATCAGCTGGATGTAGCTATGAAAATGGTAGGTTACATGAATTGAAAGAGTATTTGTATTATGTGTGTTATTTAATATTAATATATGTATGGTATGTCTTGCTGTTTTTTCAGTTGTCAAGACTACTGTGCTCTTGGCTGACATGAATGACTTCAACCATGTAAATGATGTTTATAAGCAATGTAAGTGTACACTGTCAGCAGTAAAAATGGTTTTGTCTATGTTTGTGTCCTAAGGGTAGAAATAGAAAACTCAAACAGTTGAGGCAAAAATGTTGCACTTGATCATTTATTTATACTGAAGTAAATGATCTAGTATCGCATATCAGTTAATTTGAAGTGAAATAAAACTCTGGTTTTCATTCAGCAGAATGACAATCAGGTGTGAGTTTTAAATAAAACAGGCTGTGATACTCGTGTCTGTGGCCTGGAAGGAAACCAGAGCACCCAGAGTTAAACCCATGGGGACATTTTCTATAAGTTGATTGTGCTACCCACTAGCCACGACGCCACCATGGTAACTTCTAAAGACAATGTTAATGTTCATAAGTCCAATGTCAGGGGAATACTTAATAAGAAAGGCATTGTTATTCACATACAGTGCCTTGCGAAAGTATTCACCCCCTTGGATTTTTCCCTATTTTACTACATTACAACCTGTATGTATTT
>JAUZST010013761.1:0-10881 GCA_034779995.1 Parotocinclus haroldoi
ATATATTAGCCTTGTCCCCAGGTAAATGGTAGACAAGTCCACATGATGAAAAAGACAACAGGATTTAAGATTCAGTGGAACAGGTAACCTTTTTCCATTGCAACAACCTAGATTTCTGTGACATTTGCGTGACCATTGTATGCCCTGTAGATGGTGGGCAGCGGTTGCCATGGCGAGCACTCTGACCAGACAGTGACTAGGCACCCCGAGTGGTTCCTCTTGTAACCCTCATTGTACATTTGTGACCTGTACCACAGTAGATCTCCTGTCCTTTTCTATCAGATGAGATAAAACCTTCATGTCACAAAGAGGCGACACTCATTCCTGCAACGCTGCAGGATTTTGGTTTGTTCTCATCACTGCTAACTGGCAGCACCCCGTAAGCCCCGTAAGTTGCTTATATGGCACTAAGGGCCAGCCGCCTGGCCATAACTGTTCTCGTTCTGGTCTTTACTGCTGAACATTTCTCATACATTGATCACACCGACGATGAGAACCGACTGTCACATATATCCCAAAACTTAACATGTTGTAATAAAACAATAAACATCTTGTTTATGCATTCTGTGCATTGCTGAAATGTTTGGCCTTGTGCCTTTTGCCTACTTAAGGGTCCCAATCAAATTCATAGCATATTCCATGAGACTGTTTTTACTTATTATGAACAGATTTCATTGGTGTTACAACTGTTTGGCTGGAAGTAGAAATACCAGTCCTGGGTCACACAGCATGTGGCGACTCTCGCTTTCTTTTTACAATGATGTATATGACAATCAGGTCATAGGTGGAAAACCAGTTGGACTTGTTCTGTAGTTATATTATCTCACACGCATAACTTAGGTCAAGAACTAGACGTGGCCGGTGATTCTTACTTTTTCAAAGCAAAGGACGCAATTTTGCTAACTGATCACACTTTAAAATTTGAGCAGACTCTGTTGTTTCTAAAGAATGCATATAAAAACCTCAGCATTTCTGAGCATTTATGATACCTACAGAGTATATTAACCTAGATAGCGATGACAGCTGCATCAGATCTTTTCTTAAAAATCATTTGAATACTGTATTTCGAGTACAGTTGGATTTCCAGACAATAAATATGTGAACAAATGTTATGTAAATAGTGTGTTTACATGTTTTCAGCCTATGCATTTTGTCTCTACCGTTAACCTTCCTTTACAACTTTTTTCTCTCTCTGTTCTGTCTTCTCTATGGTGCGGCCTTATAACGAAAGGTTCGGAGCCCTGTCCTGCAAGGTTTGGGAAGTGGGTAAGTGAGCGATCTACTCATGTGCTAGAGTGAGTGTTACATGTCTTGTCTGAACACCCTCTATTAAGAGGCCTATGGGTTCCAATAATTCTTCAACATATTTAAGTGATCTAACCACAAGTTAGGGGCAGTTTTACCTCACCCTCTGCTTATATACACTGTTATACAAGCTGTCGACCGACTACTTTATAAAGTATAACAGTGTAAATTTGCTGTGCTCTCAAAAATAACTAAAAACACAGCCATTAATGTCTAAAACGCGGAGGTGACTACAGCACTAAGGGAAAATTTCCAGGTACCCAATTGGCCATTTTCCCTCCTCGACATCATCTGACTCATCATTAGTGTTACAAGGTCTCAGGTGTGAATGGGGATCAGGTGTGTTAAATTTGGTGTTATCGCTCTCACACTCTTTCATATTTGACATACTGCATACTGGAAGTTCAACATGGTACCGAACTCTCTGAGAATCTGAAAGAGGAGGATCTGAGTTGTTGCTCTACATATGCATGACCTAGGCTATAACAAGAATGCCAACAATCTTGAACGAAGATTGGGAAAGAAGCTTCTTCTAAAAATGATGCACACGAAAGCCTGCAAACGGTTTGCTAAAGACAAGCAGACTAAGGACATGGATTACCGGAACCATGTCCTGTGGTCTGATAAACGTATTTGGTTCAGATGGTGTCAAGCGTGTGTGGCGGCAACTAGGTGAGGAGTACAAAGACAAGTGTGTCTTGCCTACAACGGAGGAGTGGCAGAAGATTCCAGTGGCAACCTGTGAAGCTCCAGTGAACTCCAAGAAAGTCAAGGCAGTGCTGGAAAATAATGGTGGCCAAACAAAATGTTGACACTTTGGGTAGAATTTGGCCATTTTTTCTGTACTTACTTTTGTTGGCAGCAGTTTAGACATAAATATTTTGCACGGCAAATGTACACTGTTATACAAGCTGTAGACTGACTACTTTGCATTGTATCAAAGTGCCAGAGTGTTGTCCCATGAAAAGAATGTAGCTAGAAAAATGTGAGGGGTGTGCTCACTTTTGTGAGACACTGTTTATATATATATATAAACATTGTAGACAGTGCACCTCTACCTCACAGTGAACTAGTGATCAGTTGATCAGTAATGAAAATAACTGCAAATGATTTAGCAATTATGATTGATCTACTTTATTACTATTACAATACTATATTATTACTCTTCTAAAATATGTTAATGCTAAAATTGCTAGCAATTCCAGCAAGCATTATTTAAAACAAAACTTAATAATAATAGATTTGGTTTCCATAGTGCAAGTCTTCCACTCCAGCCAGCTGTATGACATCCATATCGAAAGTAACTCAAAGTAGAACTGAATTTTAATTACTGTGTGAAGCTTATACCCTGTTATCTACTCCACAGGTTTAACCAGTTTCAAATGTAAAGACTTGTATAGGGCATGACCTGCATAGATGGACAGGTTGCTTGTGAATTTTAACAGATACTAAAGTATAATTAATGACCCATTTTAGCATTTTTCTTATCCATCTACTTGACAATCTTCCTTTGTAACCTTTCTGCACTGTACAGGCACAATATCTGGTAGTACATAAGCAAATGCAGACATGGTAGATTTATCCAACTGTTATTATTTACTTAATTCTCACTTAATACAATTTTAACTATTTCACTTAACTATACCAAACAAGGTGGATGGGCCTCTTTTTGAGTTTTGGTCCTCCAAAGGTTTCTTATTCATAACATTTAGGGAGTTTTTCCCATCCACTGTCACCCTAGGCCTGCTCAATTTGGGATTGGCCATAGAAGATAATCTGATACTGTAAGACTGCTTTAAGACAATGTTCCATAGTAAAAAGTGCTATATAAAAAAATCTTACTTGACGTTAGACAAGTTTGACAAGACAAGAGTGTTTTCAGCACATGCAGCGTGGCACTGCGTAGTACGCTGGTTGAATTATGGAAGATTATCATTTGCTTTCTATGGCAGGTAGGAAAACAGTGTGTGAGTGTGTGTGCCCTACGATGGATTGACGCCCGTCTAAGGTTGTTCCTGCCTTGCACCCTGTGCCACCGGCTTTTGTTATATGTGGGTAGATGGGTTTTTTTCGGTGGGGGTTGGATCTCGTTCATTCAGTTTCTTATCCTGTGTGAGGAAACCGGAGTACCCAGAGTAAACCAATATAGACATTGGGGAGGGAGTGCACAGAACTCTCAGAAAAGGACTGCTCTACCTGGGATTGAATGCATGACCTTCTCACTGTGTGGCAACACTGCTACCTACCGATCCACTGTGCCGCGCTGGGGTTTGATTTGTGGAATATATAATGTTAAATTAATAGACATGTTCAATAAATCAAACCACAAAATTGCATTTTCACAAATTTTTTCCCCTTTTACCAGCTACTATCACAAAGATATTTCAGATGTGGCTGCTAAATGAACCGTGGCCTATTAAATATAAAATATGGCCTATCGAGCATATTATATCATACAGCTTTTTTTTCCCCTCCAAGTGTTTTTAAGTATCTTAATTTGTGAGGCACAAATCCACTTTAAATAAAGCTGTATTTGTTCACATTTCTGGGGCTGTACTTCACAAAGCAGGATTTCTTAGTTATCCCTCAACTCTTATGCTATTTGGCAAGCTTAACTTTGGGCTTAAGTTCTTGGCTAAACTGAGACATCCCGCTTTGTAAAAACCCCTTTGTAGTAGCCTGAATATCTATTTTATAATCCTTCCAGTGAGGTGACGTGAGAATCAACCAGATACAAAAAATGAATAATTGAAATCATGGGAAAATATCTACTCAGTATGCAAACATGCATAATGAATATTTTGTACTGTATTTAATGCATTATTATGTTTATTCCAAAACATGGCAATAGTTGTTTATGTATTGCTTGTATATTTAGAGGCTCTTGCATTCGTAACTCTCACATAAGACTGGGTTTGTGGGAACGTAGCATAAACCCCAAACTTGTGTTGAAGTCAAAACTGTATTCTGTATCTGATCCTACGAAATTCATCAGCCTTGTGAGACCCGTATTGAACATATGTCTGCTGTGAATATATTTTAAAAGACAGCGATGAAGTTTCCTCTAAATGAAAAGTTAAACAAAAATGTTGCTGTATGATGCCATTTATATTTCTTAGGAAGAAAATCAGTGTCGACCGATCAGAATGATAAAACATAAGCAATCAGAAATCAGAATTGCCCAAGAAAATTGCAATCGGTGCTTTTTTATTAGACATGTAACTCAATATTATATTATATGTTTAATTAACGATTGCCACAAAGTTTCTAAATAAGAACGTACCTTTTGCCAAGTGAATGTAGCTTAATATGTAATGTGTAATAGGTCTTTCACGTTGTCATTTTATTGTCAATTGTCAATTTACAGCATGTGCTATTTCTTGATATTTATATGTATATGCTTTGAGATATGAAATGACCTACATCGTGTAAAATGTTGGACATATCGCACAGCCATAGTTTGATCTTCAGCAGAAATATTTGCTAGTAATACTTCACATGAAACAGAATCAAGCTGTTATCATAGCCATCCCAGTTCATTGACTTATACAGTCGAAAGTCTGTGGACTGCCAGTGCTGATAATTAGATCAAAACAAATAATTTGCAATAGCAGACAGGCTTAGGAAATGACAACACACATCCTGATATAAGGGTAAATCTTGAGTTGTTGGTTTAGTCAGACTGGTTCCTGTGTCGTGAGTCATAAGTTTCAGTCTCTGCTGCGCCTATGCGGTTCTGTGAGCTCCGGATAAGACAGGGAGTAAAAACAGGAATGTAGCTGGGTTAGTTATACAGCATGCTTCCACTAATGAAAGAATCTGCCATCTCAGGTGCATGCCATTTCAAATAACAAATAACACACCATCCCACCTATAATAAAACTGTCAAAGCAAGACAAAATAAAGAAAAATCCTCGACCACGACCTTATAAAAATTAAATAATTTGAATATTTTGAATAATGCTACTTTTTCAACAATTTCAAGCTTCGCTATCTAGCTAAAAACTATGGACCATAACTAAGGAGACCGTTTGAATTAATCTAGCAACATTCCTCGGTCTACTACTAAGAAAATGTGAAAGCAACAGCCTTACTAGTACATGTTATATTAAATAAAAATCCCCCTAACAATGTTCATGTCTATTGTGAGTTACTACAATATACAGGATAATATGTGCATAATGAATGCTTTTTACTGAGTAGTTATTTTCTCATGGGTTGGACAACGAGGAATACAGGAAATAGAAATTTAGAATAGTGCAAAAAAAAAATCCTGAAAAAAAAACAGCCAAGGTGAGGAAAGATACAACCTGATACAACTGTGAAAGGAAAATCAGCATGATATAATGGTACTGAAGAAAGCATGGTTTCCGTGACGCATGGAGGGTTGCAATTTGTGGTTTTGTGCAAGGTCTAGCTCTGAAGGTGTGAAGCCGTGAAGACCCTCACAAAGGAAGCAGCTACATGAGAAACAATAGCACTATGCAACTAGGTAGAACTTAAAGATGCAGGATTTAAAACTGCTTGTTATTTCAACTTCTACAATGTGCTTTCAATTGCTACATTGTCAAGTAGGGGTGCAATGATTACTCGTCTTAGAGAACTAAATTCGGCTACCGAATCAGTCGGAAACGAATTGTCAGCGACATCACATTTGTTTTCCACTTTAACTAGGAAAGTGTTTACATAAGTGCTTACTGGAGATTTAACAAAAGTGTAATGACAGCCAAGAGAAGACTGTCAAGTGTGGGAGCGTTCTACGCTCAAATCTACCAGGTTGCTGAAAAAATGATTCATCTCAGTAAGTTACTTGGGTCAGCTAGCTAATGTTAAATGATGTCCTACTTCATGGAATGTGTACTTTCTCTTCTCTTGAATCATTATTGGAGTTGAAATGGAGTTACAAGTAGCTACTAATCAGAAGTCTGTTCACACACCAAATAACGCTTACAGTTTTAAAAACTGCACGATTGACCCGACATCAACCCCAAATGTGCAATTAAATTCGGTAAACATGTAAGAGAGCTGGTTGAAGAGTTAGCTCTAAAATGGAAGGTCTACATAAAATCATTCAAATTTAACTGTTTGCAGAGAACATATTTGCCAAATTTGAATGCACCTCACGTTTAAGGTTGGGGGCACTGATTTACTCATATGGTTTTGTTAAATTTCATTGCTGCTACTTTGAACATCACTGGTTTTAAACAACCTCAAGCTAAATGTAAAGGCTGATAGGGTCATCAAAGTTATTTGGTAACTGAGCAATTCATAATCTGAATTTGTTTCAATAATCAATAATCCTATCAAAAGAGTCATTTGTTGCAGCACTACTGTAAAACTCAACACGTTCAGTCAACTGAATGCATGAAAATGAATTATTGACATGTTACGAAGTGTTGATATACTGAGAATTTAAACACAGTGACATGTTAGTCACCCACTGAAAGATTCATACTGTCTCTTACTATAAACGGCACATTTGAAATGACAAGTCAGTCTAATTTTCCGTCCCTACCTTCAAACAAGACCAAGCAAGGAAAACCACAGGAACCAAAGCAGTTACTTTCCACTTGCTAAACTAGAGATCTGCTTTTAGCAAGGACCTACATGTGATATATACATGATGAAATAATGTGTTAGTATACAAATATTGTGTAAATCCAATTAAATATTCATTCTAGTCTATCAATGACAGAACTTTCCTGGGGCAAAGTTTTCTAGCAAGTGACACTAGGAGATTAAATGTAATATAAATGTAAATATAATGCCTACATTAATGTTCATACTCCATATCTAAAAGAAGTCAAACCTTCACAGATATGTGCATTATAGATTATAGAACATGCCAGAATTTAAAAAGTACGTACATACTTCTCTAAATATTTTACTGATGCATTTAAAAGTGGTCTACATCATGTGCTGCCACCATTATGAACTTTTTATTCCCAATAGGCCCCGAAACTTGTAGGATATTTACTAGGTTTAAATGGGGGCAAGCTTATTGTCAAAAGGTCAGTTCATGGCCTGGCAACCTCTATATTAAATTATAATACATTTGCAGCATGTATCAGACACCCTGTCCAGAACAAATTACAATCGGTACAGGTAGTCCGGATATGTTACAACAAATCCACCGTAAGTGAAAACTGACATGGGAGAGTGCAGGAGAGTTTTGTACTGTGCATCTATTGCCCTGAGAAACATTTCACAGTACTGGAGGAATGTGTGGAATGTGTATTACTAGATTCTCATTGTACACTTGAAATATAAACTGGACCATTATAAAAGCTGTACAGTCTTACAAGGTACAACATTAAGGGATAATGAGCCTCGCTGAAGGGCCAACAGCATGGCTGTGCTGGTACTTTAGAACAGACCAGTTCCTTAACTGTTACTCCATCACATAATCACCCAAGTACAGAGGTGTCACTGATGCACCAAAATGTAAAGGATATGTTGAGACATCTGTCTGTGAATCAAGTCTCAAGAGAATGTGGGTCATGTAGCATGTAACAACCCTAAGAACACAGGTAGTTCTAGAAAGAATGGTTAAAGAAGACTTCAGGTACTGTTTTTCGAGGACCAAGCTAAGCAGATTGACTGATCAACAGTTTAACAGGTTTAAACACGAAAGGTTTAGCGAGTAGTTATTGCTCCACGTGGATACTACACACCAGATACTAAAAGCAAGCTTCACATACTTTTGCCACTCACTGATTTGTAATAGTGGATTAAATTCCTCAATACATAAAAACCCAAGTGTAATATTTTTTTTTCATTCATTTAATTGGGCTTGGGTGAACATCTGATGATGCTTTTGACATCTAAAAGGTTCAAAGGTCTTTCAAGTACCACTTTATAAAGTGTTTATGCATCCAGTACTAAAGCATATAGTACTAAAGTCTTAGGCACTTTAAAAAAATATTTTATCATTGTCTTATGCCATCAGCATTAGCATATCAAAAAATAAATGGTACCAGTATCAACATACTTATTTTGGTTATTGGAGTATTTTGGTTAAAAGCGTACCAATTGCTGATCCTTACAGTATCGTAGTCACTTTGAATGTTTTTGTTATTTTAAGGACATATTTACTTTTACACATTAATGTAAAGGGGCCAATATCTGAAACTACTAGTGAAAGTGGACGTTCCTCCAAAGTCACCTCACCTATTGCCCACTGAGCAATTACAGGGGCACCTGAAGACAGAGAAAGCCAAGCATTCAGTATCATCACACGATGCTCTGACAAGAATGTTCTGTCAAAACACGGACTGCACAGCATAAACTCACGCAGACGTGGGGAGAACATGCAAACTCTACACAGACATGTTCAGTCTGGGAACCAGGAATGTCAGAAGCGCTGTTCAAAAGAAAGGAAACGCGAAGGAAATGGCCAGGTTGCCTCCAAATACCAATCAATCATTAAATGCATTATTTTATTTATTTATATATATATATATGATTTTTTTTTTTTTGCAAAAAAATTAAATAATAATCACTGCATTATAATGAAAATGAATAATCTCAGAGAAAATGAGAAATACAAACATTTTCTGTAGTGATCCTATTGCCCACCACTCTTCGTTATGTGCATTAAATAATAATTTCTAAAGTATCAAAATCATTGATTAAGTAGTTTGTGTATAAAAAGCATATATTGTTCTGATTGGTTGTATATTGTAGGAATTCCTCACCCATCCTTCGAAGGTCTGTCTGCTGCTGGATGACGTTAACAGGTTCTCCAGCTTCATTGTACAGTTCGCTACGAAATCATCGTATCCAATCGGTGTATCGTGAAAAACGGCCAGCTCCAGCACTTTTCCATCGCATACGTACGGGCAGAATTCTTCGTTGAACGTGGGTTTGTTCGTCTTGGGTCTGATTGCGGTCTGTCCCAGTTTAAAGTCGTCCACTTTGACCACGATGTAGGGATCCAACTGAAAGGTCTTCTTCTGAAACGTATGGCGTGTGGAGAAAGTGGTGGGCTTCAGGTCCACTGCCTCCCTGATGCGCAGCCTCATGTAGCCGGTGAACTTCATTTTAAAGCAGTGAAGCCTCGAAACGCTCAGACTGAAAGAGTCAAAAGCAAAAGCATCGCACGCAGCGACAACACGGCGCGTTCATGGCCGAACTAACGCGAAGGAAACGGCCGGTGTAATTCGGCAACACCCACCAAGTTTCAGAAGCAACCCGAGCCCTGTTTATAACGAGGAAACGAGTCTAATCCACAGATAACCGCTCGACTACCTGCCAAGAACTGTGCTCTAGGAATCCCCAACTGATTCCCAGATTCGATCTGACCTCTGTCTCTGTCTAAGTTCCGCAATGCTCGCTCGCTCGATCATTCGTCTCATCATCAGGATATCTCCTAAAGCATGTCAACAATGCGAGAGTATCACATCTGAACCACACCGCTCACGCACGCAACAAACCAGCCCTGAAACCAGAGGCAGGTGCCACATTTACTTCAATGTACGTACTTTTGTACAGTAATTAAAACGCGTAATATCTACATTGACAAGTAGATAAGAAGATCTTCTCGTGAAGATCATTTTGTACTAGCTCTTAACTCGTAAACTTTTCATTTTGTTGACGGACTTACTGGTTTCCAGTGGCTAAATATTATCTGACTCATGCCTGAAAATGATTGCACTCCCTTGTCTGCAGCTCTTCTCGGGTGTTTCCCGTCTGCCTCGTGTTTCGGTCTTGTCCAGTCAGGTGTAATGATTCTACAGGGATTGGAGTGGTTGGTGCGGTTGTTGGTGACAGTTTTTGACGTTAAGGGGAGCAGTCACACCGTGTTGTCAGACAGAACAGGTGTAGAGAAAATGTCACTGAGCACAGAGTGTGTTCGTACACCCCCCTATACAGTTAGCTGTACCATATTAAGCAGAAACCAAGGTGGGTCACGTACAGAGGGGCACACCTGTATGTCTCTGCATGCAAATCAGTCAAAAGGGCACAACTGTGAACAAAAAAGAATTCATGATTTAACCAAAAAATATTATATTAACCAGCCATGGATGAGAAATGAAGTTGTTTTTTTAAAGTTATGACATTAGTTCTGTTTATGCTAGCATAACTGGTGCATTGTTTACTTTAATGCCTTAAATGCATTTAAATACATTGTAACCACATTGATGTGGCATGCATATATGATAATATACATACAATTTACCCTTAAGTAGAGAGTCACGTCTGCAGTTGAGACATTACTTAACGTCTAATAAAATCCTTCTTCTGCATAATTTTGCAATTACTTTGTTATCTGTGTACCGATAAGGACTTAGCTAAATTAATTTGTATGTATAAAGGTTAAGACTAGTAAAACGAAAAGCATTTTCAAGTGACAACCATGGGCTGGTTAATTATTACTAGCTGTTTGATCTACAAAATGTTGTAGTCAACAACAAGAGACTGGAATTTAATAATACTTTACATAAACCTTGATCTCTCTCTCTCTCTCCCTCTCTCTCTCTCCCTCTCTCTTTTCCTCTCTCTCTCTCTCTCTCGCCCTCTTTCTCTATCTCTCTCTCTCTCTCTCTCTCTCTCTCTCTCTCTCTCTCTCTCTCT
>JAUZST010013762.1:0-10881 GCA_034779995.1 Parotocinclus haroldoi
ATAATAATATGTTACGTTTTCATATATTCACTCATTTTCTTATTTATTCACTTAGTTATGTATATATTTATTTACTTAATTTATTTCCTTTTTTATGTAATTATTTACACTAATATATTTACTTTTCTTATTTATTTATATATTTACCTTTTTGTTTATTTGCTATTTATTTACGTAATTATTTACACATTTATATATTTTCTTACGTTTTATATATTTACTCATTTTCTCATTTACTTACGTGATTATTTACACATTTATATATTTACTTATTTTTTGTTTATTTGCTATTTATTTAGTTTTTGTTTATATGCTATTTATGAATTATGAAATAAATTATATGAATGAATTATATATTTAATTAATTTATTGTGTACTTGCGATTTACATAATTATTTATATATTTGTTTACTTAATTTATTTTTTGCTATTTATTTATTTATCTAATTATTTGCACGTGCGTTTGTGTATATATTTTACTTATTTTCTTGTTTATTTTTTATTTATTTACTTAATTGTTTGCACATTTATATATTTATTTACGTTTTATATATTTTATATAAATATTTTATTTTATATATATATATATATATTTATTTATTTTATTTTTTTAATATAAGTTACTACATAGAAAATATAATACATTTATAAAACCCGCTACTCGACCCGCTAACCCTCTCTAACGCTTTACCTCTACCTGCACCCTCCACCCCAGTTTATTAAGAGAGGTGATTTAAGGGACTTTGAACGTGGCATGGTGGAACTTCTGATCCACTGGGATTTTCACCCACAGCGCCACCTCTGGGCTTTAACGGAGAACTGTCCGACAAAAAGAAACGTTGGTGCCCGAGGAATTTGGTTCGAGGTTATGGACAAAGGGCATCCCTGAGCCTTGAAGCAGATGGGCTACAGCAGCGGAGGACTGGCTCAAACATACTGGACACTAGAAGGTTGGAAGAAGGTCGCCCGCCTGAGCACGGTTACCCCTTCATGCCCACAGTGTCCCGTCTTCTGATGGCTGCTGCCAGGCTCCGATCATCCCGAACTGGTTTCAGACTGGTGCTCCACGCTCTCGGAGGAACCTTTTCCGGCACCTCGTTGGATCTAAAGTCGTTCCTTTAAGGACGTTCGGAGCAGCAGGAGCTCCTTTCATGAAGGTAATGAATAACGTGGCTCGTATTCTCCTCTTGTCCTCTCCCATCCCCCGGCGTTTTCGCTTCCTTTTTGCTCTTCTCCCCCTCCGCCCGGGGCCTAAAACTCGAGTGACAGTTCACACACCGTCCCATTCAGCCCGCTGGACCCTGTGGGGTCAGTACGAGGCAGGAGCTGCCGTCCAATGCCAGGCACTCCTTTGGCCGGATCTCCTTTCCTTCAGCTGAAGTCCATCATCAAATTGACGGTCCGAACTCAACTGTTTAACCGCGGATAAATAAATGAATAAGATAAATTAATCAAATAGCGGAACAAGTTTAAGAATCTTAATTCAGTCTGTTAAAATGGAGTAAATTAAACGAAAGCAACGGGGGGGGGGAAACTATGCCAAGAAGGAAATCCAACACAGTGTGGATGAAGATGTGGATTGCCGAAAGGAATGAAATGTCTTTAACTTCGTCCTTAGAGGGGGAAAAAAAGTTAGGAAAGGTTGTTGTTACTCAAATAAATAAAGTTTTTCCTTTAGAAAGCGTTTGTGAATCCAGGCGGCCGGTCTGAGTATAAAAAATGGGAAGGTTCTAAAAGGTAAGCATGCAGGAACTCTGCGTTTGGGACGGGACCGTTAAAGGCTTAGACGACCGAAAAGCACACTAGCACCTACGGAGAAGATGAGAAGGTTCAAGTGGCCGAGGAGGAACGGTTGTGTAGCGTGGATGATTGGGAAAAAAAAGTGTTGGGACGCCTGCACTTCCTGTTCTAAATCCGTCGGCATCAATATAGATTTTGGAGTTCTAACAGCTTCCGGTCATCCGGGAAGGCTTTCCGACAAGATTTTGGACTGTGCCTGTGGGGATTGTTGTCCCGAGAGGGAAGGGCTCACAGTCTCTGTCCATCTTTAGTGGATTCTGAATTTGGACCAGATTTGTAGTCGTCTCGACAAGTCCAGGGTCCTAGGTTTTGGTCCTTGGTGTTTGGCATGTTCTCCCCAGTTGCTTCAGTTTCTGTCCAAACAGCCGTAAAAATAATCAACAGGGTTTGGAAGCTTTGCCGGTCAGCTCCAGGGTCCCAGGTTCGATCCCTACCAGGGGGGTATGGTATGTTCTTACGGTCACACCCCCACCCCACCCCACCTCAGGTCACATGGTGGTCTGTTGATTCCACGATAGGAAACCCTCGCCTGATAAGGATCGAGACAAAAGCTTGTTTAAACGAGCAGAAAAGTGACAACGAGACCCGGTTTCCATCGGAGGTTCACTGTTCTTTTTTTTTTTTTTATATTTATTTTTATTTTTTTATTTTTGTATTTACCAAATCAACAAAACGTGCCATGGGACCAGAGGCGGCCCAAACTTGACACAGGACCATGTCGTGTTTAGTGCCGGATCGATATGAGGTCGTGCTTCCTCCATAATCTCCATACTTGATTGTGGGAACCATGGCTCGTGTGTGTTCCGTGGAACAGACCTCACAGCTGGGCTTTTGTGCCGAGGGTCCGATGGTCCGGAGAGAGGCCGAGACGGGGGGTCAGGTCACTCTGCTCCCAAAAGGGCAAGAGAGGGAGATCAATAATCCCGTGCACTGTCCAGCTGTCCAGCTCATCTTATCAAAGCTGCGCAGAGTCACACACACTGTTGTGATCAACTTGATCGATTTGATCAAATATTATCAATATCAAAAGCTCACAAGAAAGGAGAAAGTAACTAAAGTGTGGAGGGTTTTTATTTGTTTTGATTTTTTTCCCAAAAAAAAATGTAAGAAAAAATCAAAACGGACAGAAAACATGAGATTCCACCCTACAGCAATAAATAATGACACTTGATTAATTAATTAAAATGTTTAATAATCTCGAATTTAAAAAAAAAACGCTTTTTATGTTTATTTTAATCATTATTTAAAAAAATATATATATATTCTCTATTTTATGATCATTCGTATTTCATATTTACTACCTCCTTTGTTTTATTCATTTTGAATTCTCCTGCTTTACTATATGTATTATTTACGTTATTATATCACCTTCATTACTCAATTTATTATGTTCTGTGTTTTATTTGTATTATTTTATAATCCACATTGTGTTCTAGAAGCTAATATATTCATTCGTTTATTCACATTTCATTCACGTTTAATCCTGTACGTTCCCTTTTACTATAGTCAGCATTTAAGTTACTACATTCTCGATTTGATTATTTGTAAATTATAAGTATTGTAGATTATAAATGTATTTAACATTTCCAGCTGCAGTACTCCTCAGTACTGTTTGAAGCAGTTAGCATGGGGAGGAAGCACACCGGCGCTTTTTTCACCCCCAAAACGTCCACCTTTAAGAATAAAAAACGGTACAATACTTTTATCCTTTGTGTCTTTGTGTACTTTATGCGCTGCTGAGAAGTTTAAAAGTTTCAAACTCTTGCCATTTTTGCCTTTTTTTTCCCCCTTTGCGCTGAGCTCGAATAGCATCGAGTATGCGCAGTGCGCCGCATCACGCAGCAGTGATTACGAGGTGTCCCTCCGCGCGCGGCTGTGAGGAAGTAGGCCGTGGTGAGTGGTCAGCAGAGCAGATGGTGTGGTCAGTGTGATCAAGACTGCACGCGCGAGGAGCTCGTGGTTAGAAGAGCAGGGAAAACGCTCAGCATGCACCTCCAACTCCAATAAATGGCGCGTGTTACACGGATTTTATCTCACGCGCTACTTTTCCACTTTGTTTTGGCTCGTTTTTTCCCAGGTAAGAAAGCAAACGCGTTCTGGTTCTGATGCTTTAACATCGATTTAACGGAGCCAAAATGCTTATTAAGTTCTTTTTCCCAACCTAATTATTTATAAACTTATAAAGAAATGAGTTATTGTATGTTTTTTTTCCCCTGCACGTGTGCTTTAGCGCGGTTCGCTTTGATTTTAAAGTGTTTTTTTCTTTCTACATTTAACATTTTCTTATTTTACTTCTCTTTTTCGACTTTGGTCTTAATAAAGGATTATGGTTTATATTTAGTCATTCAAATTAGCTAATGTGCTGCTTATTATTATTATTATTATTATTATTATTATTGTTATTATTATTATTATTGTCGCTGTTATCCTTGGCTTTCGGCCGCATGCAAAAGTTTGTGCACCATGGACCATGTCCACATCTTGTGTTTCGCGTGCAGCTTTATGTTTGTACCCTGTACAGATTGCGTTAAGCTCTTGGCAGGTCTGTAGGAACTCGGGGACTTAATGGACCCAGGAGCTTTTGGGGTGGTTTCCTCGGACCCCAGGTCCGTCTGCGTGTGAGGAAGCTGTTCAGGATCAGTGCCTTTCCAAATTTCATGCTGAGATTAGAGGGGACAAATCATTTAGAGGCGTGGATAACCGGATTAGTTCAGAGTACTGCTCCTCAGGTGATCCTAAACACGGTGCAGGAACCAAAGCTCACAGCCTAGTGGCTTTCTCATGGGTGGTGTCCATGTTCTGAGAGGGTCCAGAGTCAGAGTTCTGTACAGTACCTCCTCCTCTGTTTAGGAATGGGCGCTCTGGAGTTCCTCCTGCCATCTTCATCATATCACAAGAAATAAGGGTGTTCCTCAGAGGTGGTGTTCCTCAGAGGTGGTGTTCCTCAGAGGTGGTGTTCCTCAGAGGTGATGTTTAGAAGTGGTGTTCCTCAGAGGTGATGTTTAGAAGTGGTGTTCCTCAGAGGTGGTGTTCCTCAGAGGTGATGTTTAGAGTTGGTGTTCCTCAGAGGTGGTGTTCCTCATAGTAGATGTTTGGATACGATATTTAGAGTTGATGTTCCTCACAGTTGATGTTTGGAGTTGATGTTCCTCAGAGGTGATGTTTGGAGTTGATGTTCCTCATGGTTGATATTTAGAGTTGATGTTCCTCATGGTTGATGTTTGGAGATGATATTTAGAGTTGATGTTCCTCACAGTTGATGTTTGGAGTTGATGTTCCTCACAGTTGATGTTTGGAGTTGATGTTCCTCACAGTTGATGTTTGGAGTTGATGTTCCTCACGGTTAATGTTTCTCTCTCTCTCTCTCTGCAGGTTTGTTGTGTTTTAGTGAGTTATATTTCGTTAAGGAACCTCGTGACATGACGGCCTTGCGTAAGGACTCTGTGGTTTTGGACTGCCAGGCTCAGGGAGAGCTTCCAATCCGAATCCGCTGGCTGAAAAACGGATTTCGCCTCGCCGAATCTGATCGAGTTAACCCGCTCAGCAATGGATCGCTCCTCATCTCGGATTTGGAGAGCCGAAGAGGAGAGAAATCGGACGAAGGGTCGTACCAGTGCCTCGCTCAGAACAAATACGGAGCTATCCTGAGCCAGAAAGCTCGTCTGACTATCGCAAGTAAGTTGGGGTTTTTCAGTCTCCTCTGTGATGCATAGGAGCGCCCATCTAGTAGCATCAGTGATACCATGTCAGGTCAGTCCCAAATTTCCTGAATCGTCACTCACGCAGTTAGGAGATGGATCATTTTGGGATAAGGGCGACGTTAGAGACCTTTTTCACAGGTTCACACACTTCCATGGGGTCTAATAAAATAAATAAATAAATAAATATCAGGATTCCTAAATACCTCAAAGATTCATCACCAGACCGTTAAAGCTAAAACTACATTTTATTGGAGAGCGGGTGCTGCGTTTAGGTCCGGGGTTGCCAGATCCCACGTGAGAAACAAGCCACCAGGTCTATGGAAACGAACCTAAATAATAATGTATATTTTGTACACGTTTTACTGTTAAAAGGTTGAACAAACATAGTGTGGAGTGTCAAATAATTGTAATTGACTTCGATCCCAAAGTCGCTTAGAATGAGTGGACCTGGCAACCGTGTTTGATTCCGCCGGATAACTGAGCTAAAATGCAGCTCCTTATCAGATTCCTTTAATCAGATGTATAGACCTTAATCCGATCTGAGAAATCGGAAAAGCCCGGAAACAAACACGGTTGCCAGGTCTGCTTATTCAAAGAGACTTTGCTGCTACTGGGGTTGTTTCTATTGACCTGAGGCTTGTTTCTCACGTGGGATCTGGCAACCCTGGAAAGTCTTTTGTGGAGACTCTATAACTCAGTAAACCCTCGAGGAAACGACTCATTTCATTATTTAAGTATTAAAGTTTGTAGATCTTTCTGTGATATATTGGTTTTGATATTGATTATATATGCAGCTTCTACTTTTAATGGAAAAATAAGTCCAGGGTTGCTTAGAGTAAGTGGACCTGGCAACCTGGTTTGCTTCTGAGACTGAAAGAATGATTGAATTGGGGGGTAACAGAGCTGAGAAATCTGGTTACTGAGGTAAATTGCGGCTCTCTTTCTTAATCTAGGCCTCAATCGGATCTGTTTACGGGACGTTGTTACGTTTTTAATGTGGTAGAACATATACCAGACCTTCAGCATCATGAATGATCCAGACCCCTGGGTGGTCAGGAAAGACGGGAAGTGGAGCAGGATCTGAATTCAGGCGGCACATGTGGGAATTATGGATATTCTGTTCTCTAGGAGCAAACCTCATGAGCTCATGGTTTCCCAGAATGGATTGGAATTAACGCAGAGGTGTAACTCCAGGGCGGCTCTGTGTTTTGGGGGGGTGGGGGGGTGGGGGGGAGTGGTGGAGGTGTCGAGCTCTGGAGGTCAGTGGTTGAAAGCTGGGAAGACCCCGACAGAAAGTACCCATTGGTGTGTAAATGAGGGTGGCCAGGTTTGAAAGGTTGGGAGCTGGGCGGAGCCTGACTGTGCAGTTTAGGGCAGTGGCCCCTGTTCACCAGTGTGCTCCTTTTATCTTACGGCCTCCCCATCGGAGAAGAAATTAAGACATTAATGCATGTTAATAAATGAACTTAATCTTTAACCCAGGTCAGTTTAGTCTGAAAAAAAAAGAAACCTATATTTATATTTGACCTCCTGTGCCATAATTACTGGCCTTAGAGACAAATATTAAACGTATAATTTAAATTTGATACAAATCAAATGAAATACTAACAATGTACACATTAAATAGTCCTAAATTAATTAGTCATAAAATACTAAAGAAATACCATTAAAAGTACAATTTGAATACTAATAACAAATGTATATTTATAAAGTAATAATTAATACGAATGATGATAATTAATACTAATTAAGTACTAATTAAATTCCTCTAAAGTACTAAGTATTACTAAAGTAACAATTAAATGCTAATAGAGTACCAAACAAATAGTAATAAAGTGCAAATTAAATTCTACTGAAATACAAATTAATACTAACTAACAAAGTATTAATTTAATATTAATAAAGTACAAATACTAATAAAGTACTAATTAAATACTAACAAAGTACCAAACACATTAATAAAGTACAAATTTAATATTAATGAAGTAAAAAAATGATACTTTTTAGGCCTAAATTAAATAGTATTAATATATTAAACATACTAATAAAGTACTAATTACATAGTAACGAAGTACTAAACAACTGTTAATAAAGTACAAATACTAATAAGGTACTAATTAAATGCTAACAAAGTATTAAACAACTGTTATAAAGTACAATTACTAATAAGGTACTAATTAAATACTAACGAAGTACTAAATAACTGTTAATGAAGTACACATACTATTAAAGTACTAATTAAATACTAACAAAGTACTAAACAACTGTTATAAAGTACAATTACTAATAAGGTACTAATTAAATACTAACAAAGTACTAAACAACTGTTAATAAAGTACAAATACTAATAAAGTACAAATTTAATATTAATAAAGTACTAATAAAGTAAAAAAAAAACTTTAGGCCTAAATTAAATAGTATTAATATATTAAACAATAATAATAAAGTACTAATTATATACTAACAAAGTACCAAACAAATGTTAATAAAGTAACAAAGTAATACTGATAAAGTACTGATAAAGTTCTAATTTAATAAAGTACAAATGAAATATTATTAAATAAAACCAAATTACCTCCTAATTAAAGATATTGTTTGTCATTTAAGGAATTAATTTTTAAAACCCCACACAGTAAAGAAGATTATTTATTATTATGAATATTATTATTTTTAAATCTTGAGTCATTTTTGTGAGTCCGGTCCCTTGGCATCAGCAGGATGTCCAGATCAGAGTACCTGTGTGTGTGTGTGTGTGTGTGTGTGTGTGTGTGTGTGTGTGCGTGTGCGTGCGTGCGCGTGTGCGTGAGGAGCTGTAGGGACCCTGCTGATGTGTCAGGAGTGTCGGTACACTTTAGTGCTGGGGGTCGGATGCTATAAAACGGGGCAGGAATGAACCCTTGGTTGTGTAACAGCTCGCTGAGGAAGGACAAATGTGGCGTGGTTTTCCCCCGGGGTGGGACAGGACTGTCCCGTCCCTCTGTCCCTACAGGATCAGAATGAAGGGTGTGTATCGTAATGATGACGTGACGCTCAGCTCTGTTTACTGGTGTGTTTTTAAGAGGCTGTTTAGAACGGGGCCGTCGACTTACTGACTGAGCTCGTAAAGTTCTCAGCTACCTGAGAAATACGTCAACGGCAGCGAGAGCGGCACCGAGTACCATACTGTGCTATACTATACTGTGCTAGAAAGGAACGGCCTAACGTAAACAAAGAGAACAGAGTTATGGCAAAACAAACACCAATACTAAATACAATACTAAATACTAAAAGAATGAATGTCACACGAATAAAGTACGTCTTTCAGACCAGTAAGTTACTAAACATTTACTCATAAAGTACACATTAAATACTAATACTAAAGCACTAAACAAATACTAATAACGTCGAAATTAATAGTAATAAACTTCACATTTAATATTTAACAAAGTTCAGATTGAATGCTAACAATTAGATTCAGATTAATAACGATATAGTACAGATTAAATTAATTTAATAAACTGCTAGTTAATAAATTAGAATAATAAAGTAAAAAACAATACTTCTAATGTGAAAAAGAATACTAATAACGTCCAAATTTAAATAGTAATAAAATACTAAACAAATACCAATAAAGTACAAATTAATTACAAATAAAGGAAAAATAATACTAATAACGTCCAAATTAAATAGTAATAAAATACTAAACAAATAATAATCAAGTAAAATTAATTACAAATAAAGGAAAAATGGTACTAATAAAGTCCAAATGTAAATAGTAATAAAATACTAAACAAATACCAATAAAGTACAAATTAATTAAAAATAAAGGAAAAATAATACTAATAAAGTCCAAATTAAATAGTAATAACATACTAAACAAATACCAATAAAGTACAAATTAAATACTAATAAAGTAAAAATAATACTAATAAAGTCCAAATTTAAATAGTAATAAAATACTAAACAAATACCAATAAAGTATATATTAAATACTAATAAAGTAAAAATAATACTAATAAAGTCCAAATGTAAATAGTAATAAAATACTAAACCAATACCAATAAACCTATGTAAATAATAATAAATACTTCACTGTATAGAATCCGGGTTTGTATCGTGAGCGTAATAAACACATCAGCGGCAAACACAAAGCCCTGATAGTACTAAACACTGAAATCAATACCGGATCAATAATCCGATCTGTGATATCTGATATCTGAGTCAGAATGGGATCGATACGTCCTGAGCTAACAAAGAGTGATGTTCATATCATAGCTTTATACTGCGCCCCGCACACACACGCACACACACACACACACACACACACACGCACACACACACACGGAGCGAACGTAGAAGCATGCATACACACGTTAGTGTGCCCCCTCGTGCCCCCTCGTGCCCCCGCTCCTGAATGGCTAACTTTATTGAGGTCCTGGAGTGAAAGGAGCTACCGGTCTCCATGCGATTGCTTTCTGCTCCGCTGCCCTGCAGTACAAATGAAAAGCCTTTCTCTACACCTCTTTTGTCCCCCTAGCCGGCCCCCAGCTGACCTCGACTGCCCCCGACCGCCAGCCTCAAAGAAAAGCTCCTTTTTAAGGGGTATTAGCTTAGCCAGAGGTGACTGACCAACCCGGGACATTTTGCCTTCATCAGGAAGAGGGGCAATTATGCAAACGATCCCGAGCACCACTGAAAGTTCAGGGGGTTCGAGGAAAAGTCAAATATTAATAAAAAAAAGCCGCGAAGCTCGGACGAAAACGTGCAGGGGAACTTGTCGCCGAGCCGTGACGTTTAGGGCCGAAGGAAACACCGGACAAGCCGTGAAAAACATTCCCGTTATTCCGAAAACGTGACGTCGACCTCCTTCTCTTTTTTGAAAAAGTCTTTCTCCGTGTTGCAGTTCGGCAAAATAAAAGCCCTTTCCCCTCTAGACTTAACCCAGTCGGCTTCATCGCCCCAAAACGATCGGACTTTTACTCTGGAATAGCTCGGACGTTCGGGTTAAATGAGGCTAGACGCGCGAATGAATTGACTGAATTTTTGTCCGGTTTTGTTTTCAGTACGCTTTAACTTTAGGGCCAGCTCGGTGTTAAAGTACTGAAAAGATAACCTAAGAGTAATCCGTACTGCTGAAACGATGAACCGGAAGATCCGAAAGAAGCCGTGTGAAAGAAACACGTGTTTTACTTCATGTTATATTATAAGTGCGGTTTCTTTATATGAGAGCCTGCCGGTTTTTTAGTCAAAGTATCGACTGGGGAACCTCAAAGAGGCGCGAGTGTTTTGTTTTTAAAGAGCACGTGCTGCTGAAATGTTTGGAGTTCCAGGTGTGTGTGTGTGTGTGTGTGTGTGTGTGTGTGTGTGTGTGTGTGTGTGTGTGTGTGTGTGTGTGTGTGTG
>JAUZST010013763.1:0-10880 GCA_034779995.1 Parotocinclus haroldoi
CACACACACACACACACCCACACACACACACACACACACACACACACACACACACACAAACACAACAAGTTTCATTTATATTAGATAGTCCTTTTTATCCAAATTAGGTAATTTTTAGTTCTTATTGCATTCTAAGGCATATTTTCTGTTATCTTCTAGTTTTTTCTTAATAAATCACATGCAGGATCCCATGTATCACTTGTGCAATCTGTTAAACTGCTTAATTAAATGATAACATTTGCTTCTGATCTTGATTTAGGAGCAGCAAATTCACCTTATACCTCTGCTGCTATAAACTCTGATTCTCTGACAAAAACAGTCACACAAACGACTATATATTGATTGGAACCTTATTTTGCTTTTGCAGAGGTGATGTAGTGAAAAATTTGAATATTATGAAACCAGGCATTGGCACACTGTTATTATCCATAACCAGTGCCGGAAGTATCAGAGTCAGTGCAGTTCCTCTTTGTATATGTGACATGCACTGTGCACCACCAGCATTTATTTGACTAAATACCAGGTAAAAATCATTAAAGCCAGAATACAGTAAGAATAGAGATGCCCAAAGAGGGCTGGAGTTGAACACAATCTGGATATTTTTCCTTGTCTGGATTTTAAAAAAGGTTTATTTGTTGTTTATCCTGGTTGTGGTATGGTGTCTGTACCTTGGGAACATGGGGCACAGACTTTCATTGTTGCATTGCTGGGAAATAATCTTCTGTCCCTAAGACACAGCAAATCGTGTCTGCATGTAAGTTCCAAGTTAGTTAGACCCCTGATTTCCTGGATATATTAACGCATCATTAAATACTGTAGTCTAGTCATTGGGATACATTGTGCTTAGGAACAATGGATCAGTTGTGTAATGCTACTTAAAAGTTTTAGCTGCAAACATACCATACCATATCAGCAAATGACAAAGCATTTCTCAGTGACATAGTGTGAAACAAAAGATCACTTCAAGTAGCTAAGACTTCAGCCCATGTGATCTTATGCTGATACAGTACATAGTCTATAGTAAAGTAATACTCATGTCAACCACTATGATTCAAGATATGGTTGTCGTGGCGATGACCACTGAATTCTCAAAAATAAGAAAAAATAAGTCTAGTCACATTTTCATCAATGTGACACTGAATCAGTACAATATTGCAAGCAGATTTCTTTCAGCTGCATAATCGAGTCTTGCTAACTCATCTGTCTTTTTTTTAAAGGCCATCTGCGCGTTAATGATTTATTGGTTCATTTTGTAGGACGTCCACTTGATATTGCCTTTAAAGTATTTCTGAGTAACATGGTGTGTAGTAGCAGTGCCTGTGTGATGTTCCAGTGCTACTATGCTCATTTATGCATATAAAGCTTTGTCCATGTGCCTCTTTATAGGATTTCCCACCCCATCACTATAAATACAGCCCATTTGGTTACATGGGTTAGTTAATATTTTATCTAGTCTATGTCTCCTGTACAGCACCAAATATCTCACCTCTTATAGAATAACTTTTATAAAGAGAAAGTAATTTGCACCAATACAAAATAAAAAACAAACAAACATATAACTCATGGATCATTTGCTGAAATGTCACTAAATTCAAATTGGCAGTGAATTGTGTTTATGTGAATTCAGCAGAGTTCACTTAAAATTGACACCCATATACATTACATGTTGTTTTAGGAATGTAATTTCTGTTTTGATCATGACCGGTGGCATGGCTAAAACTTTTAGCATCCATATGAAATTTCACACTGAGTGAATGCTGGAGCAGTAAGTCTTGTAGCAGCGGTATAAAGCGTTTTAGAAAGCAGATGGTTTTTATTTTGGTTGAAGTTTATTTGAGGTTGAGGTTTGAAATACCTCTGTGATCAAATCATCTGCTGATTTCACTCATGCCCCCCCAGCAGAAACGCATATGACCAGAGCATGAACATTTCAATATTTTATATGGACATGCACTGGTCTGTAGCACACCATGCTGTTTTCATTTTATACACTCTGAAATTGATGCCCATTTTAATCAATATGGAAAATGGAAAAGGTTTCAGTCAATTACATAAATGGCCAACGCGAAGCCATATAGACATTGACAAGCACGTTGCAATGCTTTCCAGATGAGGGCAGAGAGCTCGAGTTTGCTTCTTGTATTGCTTTATGGCAAAACCAAAAAGTGTTCTGTTTTGTGTAGCTGTTGCTTTTGGATGGTGGCCTTGGCAGCACTGTTCCTGTGTTTACATTCCTACAAGAATTAGGTCAGTGAATCTTTTAAAGGAAAGTCACATTTCTTCTTTGGTTTGAACAGCCTCACAGAGATGAACACATACTAGATTTTCAATTTAGCTCTCCCTCATTGCAATCTTACATTGATTGTGCTGTGAGCTCAGTGTGCTAGTGGATGTTCTGCAGTTAAATTGTAACAAGGAAATTATTTATTGTTAATTTATTATTGTTTTTGTCTATTGCACAATAACTAGTACACAATAATAAATAGTCTAGGCCCTTATAGCTACACCTAACTAGATTGAGTTATATAGTGGAATTCTGCTGTATGTGAAGATTTTTGTATTTAAAATAAGTGTGTTAATATGGATAGCTTTAATTACTCAGAAATGGATCTGGTTTTCTAAAATTACATCCATGCCACTACTCAAGCTCTCCGGTTAATGTGAACCTCTCTGCTTTAAAACCATCCATCCAACTAGCTTTACAGTGGGGCTACACGAAAAAGCCGGGCATAACAATGAACACAAATGGCTTTTAATGACTTTTGTTCCAAAAGGAAGTGGAGGGCTAGAGTAGGGCGTGGCTTCAAGTGCAGCTGGAGAAAGAGAGCAGGACAGGAATGAGTGAAAATGAGGGAGGGTGGTGGAGAGAGAGAGAAGGAGAGAAACACCAAGGGGGCAGGGAAGGAAGAAATGTGTATGCTGGAAAGTTGCTTGCCTCCCATGGAGTGGGATGGATAGATTGGGAGAGGTATGTGGGAGGGGAGATGAGTTTAGGTTACACGCAGAGTTCCTGCTGTCACGGGAGGAAATCCTGAGATTGGCTCAGCTTAGCTTCGTTGTGTCTATTCCATTTGTTTTGTTTTCTTATTTCTCTCATGTTTTTAAACGGATTTGTTTTAATGGTCACAGCAAATTAATGTTTTTCACACGTTCTCCCCAGCTGGATTACACACTGAACGGTAATGTGCGTTTTCCTGTCACTAAAGCTGAAACAGCTTTTCTTGTTGCAAGAAAGCAGTTATTTACCATGAACTAATATTAGGATAAGGTGCAGAAGGTACGAGTCTATAGCCAGCAGCATATGCATTTACATATGTACAGCTTTAAGTTTTCTTTCTGTTTCAGTAGCTTTGTTTCAGTTTTTTGCCAAGCTAAAACTGTTTTATAAGTCAAGAAACCTGATTTGTATTATGCAGTCATATTATGCTTTACTGAAATTTAGGAACTTTGCTTTATGTACACTGCCTTTCTTCCTCCTTTTTCTCTTTGCAAAGTGCCTTGCATAGCACTTTTTTCCAGTTCTGTTATATGTGTTTAATCATGTTTCAAACATGCAAAGTGGTTGATAGTCTTAGCCATTTCTGTCCTGTGCAATGATGTGGTTGTGCTGTGATGCCTTCTTTCAGAATTAGTATGATTGAAAGTTTTTGATGGCATGATGTACATGTAGCCACAGTAATTAGCCACACCATACAGTTATTAACCACACAATGCCGTTAACTATGAGGTAGATGTTTGTGCTTCACTATTCTGATGGGGGAAAAACTCACTGGCATGACCTATGGCAGTGTTTTGGTGAACTTACTGCTATATATTCACATCATTGTTTACGTTATGGACATTGTCTGATTGTCTGATCTGATGCTCTGGTTGTCTGGTTGAATGTGTCAATGTCTGTTACATGTATGTGCAGATGGAAGCATGTGAGAATAGTTAGTGATGAATAGGAATTTATTTTTAATTGTGGTGATTATCCAATAATCTCTGGATTGTAGTGATTATCTAGTAATCTCTTTTTAATGCATATGAACTGCATATGCATAATGCATATAACTGTTGAAAAGTAGTGACCTGTTAAGATTGTCAGGAGGTTGGTTTAATTGTTTGTAAATGATAATAAATGCTTATTAAACAGCAAGAGCAGATGATCCATATTTTAGAGGATGATAAAAAACCCATCATGCTCAACAGGATGATTTACTTGTGAGAGTTTGTAAATGGAAACTATTATCTGGCTGAAGGTATTCACATGCCACTTTATTTTCAGCAGCAGAGATGTTGTTTGTTTTGAAAATACAAGTGCAATATTTCCAGGTTTTGAAATAATGTTCAGTATTCTCACATCTGTGTTCATCTGTAAACGTACACATCTTCACAATCTCCACAGTCCATGATGCCATGTACCCTAATAAGGTTCCTAGAACCTTTGGAGGTAAAATAGACCTACAACATCAGACATGCTCTCCATACCTAACAGTGAACATCGGGTACTTTGCATTGTAGTCATTTTTTTTCCCAAATCTACCTTGATGTTTTGTTGCCTAAACTAAGCTGTTATTTCTTCTGACATGGTTTTGGAGACCACACGTTTTACTTTTTCTGTAACTCTCCAGAAGTGATCTTTTGGGAACTGTTTTGAATGTCTTGCCATCCTCCTCACTGTGCTTGTGCATATGTTTGTCACAGTTCCAGTTGATTGGGACTTTTAATTGTTGCCCTAACTATAGAAATTGGCATTTTCCGACGAGAAGCTTTTGTTACCCATTACCTGACACTTGCCTTTTGCAATTTCTTTGTCACTCTGTGTATGTACCCCAGGGAATAAAATAAAAAGTCTATACTCTGTAATGAACACAAAAATGTGGACTATTAATAGAAAAATGCTTCGGTTACAGTAATTAAAAGAAAATTAGTTTATGATGAGGGATTTTTTACTCAGACTAAAAGTATTTGTCCATATTTTTCAGTGTGTAGTTCTCTTTTTACTTAATTAGGAGTGGCAGAAATTATAGTGTGGACTATATTTATTTTTATACATTCCACTATGCATATATAGATATTTATTATTTTATATATGAATGCTGTGGCGGTATATTATAGATATATAATATAGATATTATTTTTATTCGTTAATTCCGAGTTCATATAACTGTGTATTCATTTATACATTCCAGCTATATATATATATAAGCTCAATATGTTATATTTTATACGTTATCACTGCTATAAATACATTCACTGAATCTAAATTCAGTCTCAGTTAGTAGCATAATCATTTAGCAAATTTTGTACTTAGTGTTATTGAATATTAAAGATATTAGAAGTTTTGTAATTGTATTCTATTCTTATTCTCATAAGGCTTGTTCCAGATGATACATAATTGCACAGTGACATTAAACTTAAGTTGGGTTGAGGGCATATACTCCACAGTGACCATGGAGTTCTGTGGGAGTTCTGTCCCTGTAGTGAGGAATATAGTAGAACAGAGTTAATAGCATAGAGCATAGAGCAGATGCTTTTGTTAAACAGAATTGGAACAATAGCTCAATAAATATTTATTTCTGGTGCTTCTTAGAACCTCTGCTAAGTTTATTAAGCTTTTTGTTTAAAATGTTGGCATTAATTTATTATATTTGAAACTATATAGACGAAGTGTAAAAGTCATATATGACTCCTTCTCTAAACACAGATTTCCATTGCTAGAGTGTAAATTTTGACCTTCAGTATAGGCATGGAAAAAGATGGGCATAAATTTATTTTGCCCTGATAAAACCTTTCATAAGCTAAGAGCAGAAACCTCAAAGGGAATTTCGAAGCAATTAGAATGGAGTTCTCCACTGCATACAGAAGCCATCACACACGGTAGTGATCAATAGTGCTCTCTTAAATGAGGCCTGCTTCCTGGCAGCAAGATGGAGAGAGCATATGAGAAAAACAGCGATAACACTTCATTGTCAGCTAGTTTTTCCTTATCAATATTTTAGGAGGATACTTCAAATCTAAATTGAAGCTGATGACTTTGTTCCACCCTGCTTTTTGGGAATGCCATGTAGACTTGGTTATCTAAGTAGCTCTCAGTTCAAGCTGCTGTAATGTTAAGATCAGTTTTGAAAGACAGAATGTGCATTGTTACTTTCTTATGATATGATCACTGAAGCTTATCAGGAAAAACACGTTCAAAAGATGCTGAAATCAGAATCTTAGGTTGCGCATTTCGCTTCATTAACGTCATCACACCTCTACCTGAGAGCTGACTTGAAAGATTTGGTTTGGTCTGAGTTGGCCAGAGTGCTAAGAGAGATTTTATAGTGAAACTATAAATTGCTTGACGTTTTTAATGTGAACTTTCACAGTTTGACCATACAGTTCTACTATCAATTTTTGATGGTAAGTTGTTCACTTGATGGTTCTAATGTCAAATTTCACAGTACTTTTTTTTCTGGGAAAGGCTAAAGTCTTATCTGTAAGTCAAAAACCCACTATTCAAATGACTTGTTTTGCTAATTATTTAAATAAAATGAAGTTACTTTTGTTGGGAACAAACTCAAATAAACATATTTCCTGACAAAGGCCAGATTACTGTCCATTTGATGACTTTTAAGTTGTCTGTGCCAAAGTTTAGACAGTCTGTCAATATTTATTAATATTCCTATTGGTGTAAACCTTAACCTCAAAAAATCCTTATGGCCAGGTATAAATCTTATTTCTTTTAGAACAAATTCACCGCTTTTGCTTATAGAGTGCATTCTTTTAAATGAATACATTTATAAATAATAAACTTTAGTTTCTTAAGTCACAGTGAAGGCCAGTTAATTTCTTAAAGTGGTTCCAGGTTGATTTTGAAGCCTGTTTAAATCAATCTTGTTGTAATATCCAAAGTCTTTCCAGCTTCAGTTTCTTCATTGTCTGCTGGACAATGATGTCCAAAATTTGTTAGTAGATCCATTAATCCATTTATGCAAACAATAATTCCAGTGCTACTGGTTGCAAACACCCCTTCCACCCACCCAACTGTATTTTAAGGTTTGATCCTTTCATTAGAACCATAAATTTGCCATTACTCCTAGACGATGTACCTAGTGTTATCACCAGATTTGTAATCAGATTTTGCACAACCATAGATGAAAATGTATGGCTTCCTGAGTAAACGCCAGGGTGAGGATGAAACTTGTTTGTTGTAAATGACTGTGTGTGGGGCGTGTGTTTGGGGACCTCCCGCTAAATGACTCATGATTGATTGCTAATTTGTAGGATGCTGAAATACTGTGCTGCTGACCAGCTCTTACTACATGAGTGGATGTGACTGCTACAACCAAATGTAGTGGCAAACAAGTGATTGCTTCAGCACTCTCCCAGAATCTGTAGGGTACTGGAAAATCAGGCCATATAGAAAGGCTTTTGAGAGATAATTATATCAGCATATATTTAGGGTTAGAATATTGCTCCTTCATATGTCCAAATGTTCACACATTTACAGCGACATAGTCATACCCATTATACTTTGTTTTCTTACAATGCCTATTCTGCTTATTTGAGGAATAGTATAGAGTAACAGGGTTGCTTTTTTGTGTCCATAAGGAAAGTGCAGTATCGGGGGCTAGTGAGGATGACTTCGGCTGGGGCGATGCCACCCTCCCCTCCTGATCGCTCAGTATCCCAAGACTCACAGGATTCAATGGAGGATTACTGGAGTGAGGTGCGGAACATTGAGGATGACTGCCAGGAAGCTCAAGAGGAACTTGAGAAGGGCAGCATGGATGGTGAGTGCAGATCACACAGAATAATCTGTTACTTTATTGAAATGGCATTTTATTTACAGATTTCTACTAGTGTGACATTTGAGTGAAATACAGATATGTGTAGATCAGGTATTAGGATTGCGCTTCAAAAGTTTGTCATGACTGTTTTGTGTCCAGTTTGTGTGTGTGGGGGAGGGATTCAACTTTACTGTTTTTGTGCTACATTTGACTTTTAATGTGGAATTGGGGATGGAATACTACTGCATTCATTTGCATAGACTAGTCATCCTATGAATAAAGATCTATTTAGAATAAGCAACATTGTGCTATATTATGAACCCTGTGCATATGCCGGGGTCTCCTGCCAAAAACCTGTTTTGGGGTGGGTGGGTTGGTTTCAGTGGCTTTGGATTCTACACCCACCCCCCACTCTTGAGTGCCTTAGATCCATCTGTATCACCCATGTTTTGACAAAGGATTCTTGTATTAAGGAAAGTAAAGGACATACACGTATATAAAACCATCAATAAATATATAATAAGTCAAAAAGGCTTTTAATCATGTTCTATTTATGACTGAGTATATAACGTGTGGAAAATGTAGGTTTTGTCTTATTCAAAAGAATTTGAAATGATGGCCAAAGGTTTGAGACCACTAACGTAAAATGCTTGTTTGAATGTTTGTGACCCAAAACACGTCAGCTATTTGATGATCAAAGAAGATAAAGGAGGGACCACAGTTACCTGGCCTGATCCTCATTAATATGGGTACTTGAAAACAGACAAAACCAAACGTCCAGTAATATCACAAGATGATCTTTTCATAACAAGGGATCCTTTGATAATTATAGGGTACCATTGATGGTAAGCTTTTAGACATCATAGATAAATAGTGTGTGGCGGTCAGAGGTGATATCGTGGCTAGCCACCTAAAATAAAATGTGAAAAAACAGTACTGTGCAAGTGATAACAATCTCAATAGCTTAACAAAAATCTGCTTTATATGACACAATGTTGAAAAAGAAGATTCTTCTGTAAAGGTGCCACACTGGGTCATGCTTGTGGCTCTGATGCTCTGATCACATTGACTGTCATTTTTTTATTTAGTGCTACTGGCTACGTGATCTGGAAAAAAGGAACAAGAAAATCAACTTAGACAAAAACATGTTTTAGTGTCATTTTCCAAGAGAAAAAAATACAAAAAACTTGCAGACACAAGTATTCTTCCACCACTGAAAAAGGCTGGTCATCTAACCCGATGAATTCAATAATTTTCCGTGTTATTTGCTTAGTCTTCTGACTGTCACACTCATACGGGAAAGTGCTAGCAAGTGGGCTGCGTTGATTGCCATCTAATTGTTACTTTTTGTAACAAGAATTAATACATTTTTTAACTACTCTCCTCATTGCTTGACTGCAATAAGGAAAAACTCATAAATAAATTCAGGAAAAAAAATAGTAGGTTTTGATTTCAGGCTGTAAGACCAAAAAAGTGAATATTGAAGTTTTCTATGGACTTTATTGTATTTTATTCATTAATATGCTTTGTTTATTAACTTAAAGCTGTAAAAAAATTGTGACCTGAAACTTCCCTTCTAAACCTGTAATTCCCATGTTAGAGGCTGAAATGGAGGAAGCATGGCTGCATGATGCAGGTCTCTCCACACTGGTGTCTGGAACTCTGACTGATAGTCCTGCTGAGGCCCTGCTGTCCACACTCACCCGATCTCAAGCTGCCCTGGTGAAGAAGCGTCTGGACAACTACACTCAAACCCTGCGTAAGAGGAACAAGCAGCCCATACGCCATGTCCGTGATGTTTTCTCCACTGCTGACTCATCGGTGAGTAAAAAGATGTAATAAAGCACAATTGGAGCAAGTTTGCAGTGATTAATATTTTTTGGCCAACACCACAAAGCTAAAACGAGAGAGAATAAATGTAAAAGCCAACAGATACTGCTGTCTTTCTTGAACTGTTGTTTCTGTATACTGTCATGTAAACTTTTTAGACAGAAAGAAAATCAGAATCAGCAGATTATGTGTTTAAATAATTGTAATAGGTGCATCTATAGTTCATACCATTTGAAGTAAAGCAAAAGTCATAAATGTAATAAAAACTGCAGGTTATTTTCTTTTTAGTTTGCATTTTTTTCAAAAATGTTCATTTTTCTTATAAACACAGCACTTTGTATATTTAGGAAGAGATTTGGGGAGATGATTAATGCAACAATCCATAATACATTACTGATCTTGATCAGGCAGTGGATCAAACAGCTACGTACTCTCAGATGCCTCAGATGTTACCCAGAGTCAGAGCGGGGATCCTGAGGCCCTGTCCACACGAAGACGAAAAAATGTGCGTCCACCCGGAAACCACTGAAATACGCCATCGCATGTATACAGGGCCCATTGGTGGCACTGTCACACTGCCACAGAGACTACAAACAAATGTGCATGGTGAAGAGGAGCAGTAGATTTAGTTGTATAATTCATAATAAAGCCAGTATTTGCTGTAGTACGAATGCAGCACTCTGTGGTGCCATGTTGGTTGTTGTACGCAGAGCAAAGTGCATGCGGTTTAAAGAGAGAGGTGGATCTACGACGTTATAGTTTCAGAAAAGATGCATATGGCACTTAAATGGTGACATTTTTCCACTCTGGAACCCTTTTTTCAAATATGCCTATACAATCTTGTGGATATGTCTAACGTCGCCGTGTGCACAGGGCCTAAGATGTCAGTTTTGTCCATAGGCAAACTGATAAGGCTGACAGCTGTGCTTAGCACCAGGGCAGGACAAGCAAGCCACTCATTGGCATGCCACCCATTTGTCCAGTCAGCTGTTGTGATTCTCATTCTGAAACATGTCTTTTTACACACAGAGGCTGGAATGTGGTTAGACATAGGGAAGGCAAAGTTTAAATTAGCTAGCTATTTTGATGTTTAGATATAATGGTTAGATCTAATGGTTAGAGTCAATGTCATAGCTGACATGAAGCTGCCAAGTAGGTAATGTGCCTTAAAAACTGGAGGAACAGTGTGACTCTGTGACTAAGAGCATCCAAATAGCATTGATTACAAACTAAGCAACTAAGCTGTCAGTGGGTTGCCAGCCTGTTTTACACACACACACACACACACACACA
>JAUZST010013764.1:0-10879 GCA_034779995.1 Parotocinclus haroldoi
CAACGAGTAGACACAACAGCTATTTACTCTAAATCATAATATTTATAACATTCCTTTATTGTTAGAATTCATATTTTTTATACATTTTGTAATTTTTAAATGTAAAAGTTCTGCAAAAACCCGTGAAAGAGCAAAAAAGTGGCGAGGGAACACTGTATACACTATACATGTTACATGCCTGTTGCTCTACCAGAAATGTACAAAACTAAGTCATTACACATATCTAGAGATGAACTGAAAGAAAATTTGTGGCGAAACAAAATGAAACATTTGGCCTGAACACTGAATACATTTTTTTTTGTGTTTTCCATAAGTTTTTCACCATTCCATAAATTAACAAGTCGGAATGTATTACTTAACAAACTTACTGAACAAAAATTATTTCTAAATAGATAAAATTTCTCTCAGCTTTTGACGTTTTCTCGGTACTCAGTAAACTTGCATAAACTTGTTTGAGCTGAGCTGTATGGCTTGTTCCAGTCCAAACTTGATTCTCGATTCAGTACACAGTAGCTTCCTTCCATTTAAGGGGCAGTATCCTTTGAAGGGATATGGTCCCGATATACCGAATGAATACTATTACCTGTTGACATCACCTGATAGAAATCACATCGGATTTTCATAATTTTAATTCATTACTAGGTCTAACTTGTCCCCATCCCAACTTTTTTTGGAACCTGCTGCAGGTCTGAAATGCAAGAATGGATGTGCATTAACAAATTAAATGTAGTGCACCAACAACATGAAATATCTCAGGTTCATGCATTTTATATGCATTTTTCCATACTGCTCCAACTTTTTCTGATTTGGGGTTGTAAAAAAAAATCATGATTATTGCCCCCTTAATTAATATCAATTAAGAATCGCTTGAAGAAATGTTTATAACAGTTTACTGAGCATTTTTCTTATTGTAATCAACATCCAATGGCATGCACACAAAACTAAAGATCATTATTTACTGACAGGGAATGAAAACTGTTGGAACAAAATACAAACTGTCTAAGACATTTATTCTGAAAAAAGAAGATTGTTCAGATAAACTTAAATCATTAGACAATCTCTAAAATTTCAAACCAAATCGAGGTCCAAGTTAAATCAAGGTACAAAATACAAGTACAGATTAGTATTTTTCTATGTTTGTATACCTTTTCTATCTTCAAAAAAATCTGACAGTTTTTTTGACAGTTTTTTTTACTTCTGGTGTAATTAGACAGAAAATAGTACCTTTGCAGTAGTCTGCTGGGTCTTCCTGCTCCTCATCATCAGAGCCCAAAATCTCCTCTTCTGGCTCTGGGGGGGCCACCGGCTCTGGTGGGGGAGGTGGAGGAGGAGGAGGAGGAGGAGGGGGAGCAGATGGGACTTTCTGCTGCGTTTCAGGCCTGTACAACAACAAAAATGGGAGTGAATAAACCACTTATTATGTAAATCTTGTTGTTGTGACTGTGCAAGTACTAGTTTGATGAGTTTAAGTCATGATTGTGAACAAGCTCATAAAGTATAATTAGAACTTGATTCAGTAGAGGTCTGCCTGGATAGGTAATATTTTGGTCAGTGAAGTAAAGTCTACTGTGAACAGGTTATAATCTACAAGCAGATAAGACTGGGAGTTATAGAAAATACCATACAAAACAAGACTATGGCTGACAGCATCGTTATAGCAATGTAATTGCTCTGAACACAAATACTGAAATGCCATGAGTCGAAAATGTAATGACATAATAATTTAAACTTGTAAGTAAAAGGAAATGTTACATTTTGTTAAATAGTAAATAGGAATTATTCACTAAACCTGAATAAAGGTATTTATGTTAATGAACATTAATGTTTAATAATAAAAATATTTCAACTAGAAATCAACTCTGAAATACTGAAAACTAAATGAGGTCATTTAAAATGATTAAACCTAAAGACTGTGATCCTAGCTTCATTCAGAATATAAACAGTTATATTAGTGCTAACAGTGACTACAGCTGCCTGTGATTACTGTTTTATTTTCTTAAGTGCTGTTCTACTCTATAGAATCACCTTTTTAAAGGTCTGCTAAGCATACTACCTCCATTAAACATGTAACATGTTAAACATGTCTGCATTTCTTAGTAATGAATTGACAACATCTTATTCTAGGTAGTATTAGATTGAACAAATATGATATATGATATAATGTAATAAATAAACACTTTTGGACAGCATAAAAGTCTCCTTTGCAGTCCACCATTCTGAGAAGACTAAATATATTTCTTTCCAAGATGCCAGCCAAGGCACATGCGCACACACACATGGAACACTTAAGAAAAGCAAACTGACCTAATGCACGTCTTTGGAATGTGAGAACAACCAGAGAAAACTCACAAAGACAGATAGAACACATGGAAACGGAGCCATGATGTGACTTCGCCAACCACTAGGGGTGCAAAGTGCAAAATCATATTGTACATCATCGTCCCATACACATTTAAAACTCCCGATTTCTTTTATTGCAGCAGACGAAAGATTGTTTTTATTTTTAGACAATAAATGTAGACATTTTCTGTTTTTCTGTTTAAACATCTTAAAAAATACTGAAAACTGCATTGTTTTGCATTTTTACTTCAGAAAAAATTACTGAATAAAAAAAATCAATTTGTTCATTTCTACTTAGCATGGTTCTTGTTTTTACCCAAACCAGCTTTTGTTACATTTTAGCTTGGGGCAATTTAGAGTTGCATGTAGAAATATTTACGGAGGAGAATACAAAGCATGAGTTGCTCTGGATAAATGCGTCTACTTAAGATGTACATGTAAAATCCAAGGGAGCTAGTCTGGTTACCATGTCCCCTCAGTTTAAATAAACTTTAAATAAAGATACTCTTTAAAGATAACTCTAAAAAAAATATGACATATTGTCAATTAAACAAGTAAAAATATGCATAATTATAAGCAATATATCAGCTGTATATGGTGCAGCAAAGTTGTACTGTTTATTATTTGAATTATTTTATAGATAAATGATTTTTGTTAAAATGTTAAAATGTTATTTTTCTTTAGATTTGTTAACTAATGGGTAATGAACTGTTTTCCAACAGCTGTTTAACTGATACGTTAACAAGCTGTTGTTTGTGTTGGCTTTTGGTGGATAAATGGTCATTTATGCGTATCTGGTGACATAAGTTAAAGGTTATTCATTTTCAACCCCTTTGACCTGGAGGAACTCTGAACTGTGTGAGGTAGAAGCCCCTAACAAGGAGGAATAGAGACATTAAAGAATAGAACACCGGATCTAAACTCTGGGTCTAGACAGTCAGTAAAGAATGAGCCATCTCTATTCCTGGCGCATATCTGGCCTCAGGTTTGTTGGGACTGCAAAGTAAATCCAATGCTGCTCCGTTCCATCAGGTCAGAGTTACTTGTCCATGTCTGTGAATATGTTCTGTAAGCAGAACCTTAAACTTGCACATATGAACTGAAACCTTACACTGTGATTTTCAACTCACAATGGCACCCTTTGAAAAAGTTTGTCTAACAAATGTTTTATACTTTATATATTCTCCTGTACAGTAAATACCCATCACTGTGGTTTTGCAGTAATGATCACACACACTGTATAACCATAAGATAACTTCTGACAGTGGAACACTGAAACATAAACATAATTAAACATCCCTGGCTGGCTGCACACAACCAAGAACGAATTAGTCCACTGGCAGGAAGTATTTTTCCAGAACAGGCAATGTTATATCACCTTTTAAACAGTTAAAACATTTGAAGTAGGAATATCCAGCATAGTACTACTACATGGTGGTCAAAAGAAGATTTAAATTACAATTTGCTCATAATTTGAGAAAATACAAGAAATGTAAGACATTGTGACACCTAAATTAAAATTAAAATTATTAATTTAATATTCAAAGAGACAATAACTTATCTTTTCATCGGACTAATTTAGCCCATCTTTAGCAAGAGTGCAGATCATTCTGGAGCGGACTCTGCATTTTTAATATAAACTGGTAACGTTTTTACAAACTTCCACACAAACATGATCATAAGAGTATGTTAGTGCTGAAATACCTCACACACAGAGCCAATGTTTGGGGAGACATTTGCAATTGTCAGTCAAGGTTGAAGAGAGAATGCCTGCCTGAGGTTGCCATAGCAACATGCCAGGAGAATCTGGGTGGTTGAGAGATAATAACTGGAGTCGTATAAACACTGACAACTGGCCACCAGTTTCAGGACACAGTGTCACCATCAGTGTACTATGAGAGCAATTAAATGTATGTCTCTACTGCAGCCAGTGTTATACTGGTTAACTGCATCTAGCATAACCAAACAAACAGCTAATGCACAAATACACAACTTTTTCCAGACGACATGAAACAGAATCAGTGTTGGAATTCGCATACAATTCTTTAGTTTTTAGAATAACAGTAATTCAATGATTTCCCAAACACACAGATGGATAGCTGAACACAGATGTCCCTGTGCTAAATAGATAGCTCAATAGTAAGACATTAGAGCCAGAACAGGGTGCAGACAAAGTCAATTTCAGGGAAAAGCTACAATAACTAACAGTCAGATGTACAGTATTACTTAAAATCTCCCAAACTCAAATTTTTAATGAATACCTGATAGTGATTATAAGGTAAATTATCATTTCATACTAAGTTTGATGTCATCGTTAAAGCTGTTATTTAAATGTTTAGCAGATCATAAGACCTGGTGGTATATTTAATCAAGTAAAGACAGAGACAGCTTTAGTTTTTAGTATTTTATAATGCTTTATAATAGTGCACAAAGGTCCAACCTTTTATTATTTTTTTTACTATTATTTAATGGTCAACAAATTAAATTAAAATAGCATATTTAAAATAAAATGTTCTACCCTCAACAAATTTTAGGTAACAGATATTACACACTGTGAAGGGATGACAATTGCCTCAGCATGGCATGAGGTGAAGCCAACATGTTCAGAAATGCCAGTGTGATGACTGTCTCAGTGTGTGTGTGTGAGACCATAGGCACATCCACATGCAAATAACATTACATTGAACAAATTTCAAATTTATCATTATCATTATGTGTCTGTACCCAACATCACTGCAATGACCACTGAAGCGGACACAAACACATCTGGCCAATCACACCCTTCACAGACATTCAGAAACCCTGCGTCAAATTCAGCCCTGCCCTCATACAGTTCATACATATGCCTATATCCAATGAACTGACACTAGCTCATTCTCTGTGTTAAGTCTTTATATGCAGAAGCACACATTTTATGTAGCATCATGGGAGAAGACAAGTAAATTTCCACTCTATGTATTTTGTGACTGGCTCTTATTTGCTGACCTTGTGCAAATATCATTTGGTATTTGGCAGAGAAGAGTGAGAACCTAGAGAGAACAAGAAAGCAAAAGCTGACAAAATACACATATTTATTTGAAGAAAAACTCTTAACAACACATAATTTAAAATAAAAAGCCCACACAAATATATTTCAGTGACAGAGTCCGGCTTTTGACCCTTCTAGTCCACTGAAATAAACCCCACTGAAAACCTGTTGGTAATCTAAAGGGTCCACAAGAGATAACCTATGACTAGGTCTGAAAGTAGACCATTTAGAATGCTGTCTCAGAATCTTTAGAAGCATTACAAAAACACTTAATGCTCGTATGTTGGAAAACAAAGGTTGTACAAAATAAATTCAGTCATGCTATCCCCCCATGGTGTCCACCTATGTTCTCCTATGTGGGATGGACAAACCTCCCCAAGGACAAACTTGTGGCCGAGCACTCATTGGGGCCTTACCCTGTCCAGTCCACAAGGAGTTGAAGGCTTTAGGCTCATTGGGAGAGGTTTAGGAGAAATGCATTTTCTAGCTGCCCCTGTTTAAATGCACCTCATGGTCAAAAGCCAGAAACGGTCGCAGGGTTATAAGGTCGGAATTTGGCTGCATCTGCGATTGACCTGCTGCTTAAGTGGTTGAAGAAGGTTTTCAATTTTCGAATAAAGTCCACACAGACTGTCTGCGCCACATTCACAGCTGAGCAGGCAGTAGGCGACAGGTCCGAGGACAAAAATAGACCAGATTGCACTAAAAGAGAATGAGACCAGTACAGGAGTGGATCTGAAAGGCCTGCACTCTCTTTGCCCAAGTGAGGAAGCGACTCCAGTCTGCCTGGTTTTTCTGGCAGAAGATGCACTGAAATTAAGTGTTGCTCAGCTCCTTCAAACTCCCAATTCCTCCGTAGTATGCCTGAGGGAGAAATGTCTGAATTTGAGTTTTCAAATAAAAATGACTATGAGTGGCACAGTAATGGAGCCGAATCTCCAAATAACACACCTATAGAAAAGAGCGAAGCTTAAGCTACTTCACACCAGTCAGCTGTGGTCAATCCTGGACTGCCCTAATCTTACCTGTTACCGTGGATAGACAGATGACGTTCCCCAGATGACGTAAAGGACGTAAAGGAGGTAGTCTGCACAAGTAATTCACACTTTCCCCTTTCTTTATAAACTTTGTGTTTGAGGGGGCATTGAAGGACTTGACGAATACACGGAGATTGACGAAGACTGTGAGACTCCCAAGTCAGGGAGTAAATCAAAATGTTGTTTATGCACACAGTAATGAAGGTGTCCAGCACGACTCAGAGAACATCACTGACAAACATTTAGAAGACAGATAGGGCACTGGTACTTGCAGTGTCCAGCATATGAAGCACTGGGCTGACCTCATTTGTCCTAGTGATGCAAGGACCAGAGGAAGGACACTAATGGGCAATGGTGTTACGTGCTTTGTAATCAATACAATGCCACAAACTTCCATCACACTTCAGGTTAAAGAACAAACAAAGAACCAGTGCATGTAATCAGCAGGTTAGAGAATGGGAGTGAGAGAGTCATGTCCCAAGAGTGATAACGGACATGGGGTGGTTGTGACAGGTACCAATAACTGTAACATTTTTCTACCGTTCTACCAGCTCATCTACCAGATTAAGTTTATGCCAAATGTTGGTGTCAACTATATTCTCATACAAATACGTTTGCATGCATGGAGACAAACCGCAAACAGTTAATAAAAAAAAAAACCTATGAGAATAAACATCATTTCTGTTTACAAATTAAATGTGCATTAAACATAGGAAGGGAAATACAGTCAATCCAGTAAATCAATCAAGAAAAATAAAGCCTTTTAAGCAATTAATTATGCAGTGTGTATAAGCACACACTTCAATCCCTTTTACAATGTAGCACTGTCAACACTAGATAAAGATATTAGGAAATTACCTAGTTAGATATTCAGAGCAAGGATTTAAAGGTAAGTGAACACTGAGTAGAACAAGTCCTATCACGTCATTCCAGCATCTTCACAGTGACCAAGACGTCTGTGCAAGCAAGGAATGTGAAGCGTAATGGCAGGTTCCGTCATGTCAAGTAACATCACAGTGTAAAAATGTGTCAGTAGTTCAGGTAAATTGTACATTGCACATAACAGGTTTGCAAAACAAGTGTTTCCCAACAACCCAAACATATCACAGAAGGCTAATTATGCTCATGAATGTACTAAGTTATCGCAATTAAAGAGACACTCGAACTTATTTCTAAAGTTAGTGAATTTACAACACTATATGCAATCTTTTACACATATGACTATGCTTCAGAAACCTGGGGTCTCTTGCTTTTACAAAAAAACACATTTCTATCATAAACATGGCATACTGCTTGCAGCATCTCTGCAGCGTCATCTACTGTAACACACATTTATTTATCCTCATTCATCTTCCATTTTTGAAATACAAGTTGAAGTGACATCCCTCCACACAGTGTCCGTTCAGTTGATACAAAAATAGTTTAACACTGCTGCATTAGCACTCTTCTTCTGAACAAGCTTGTCCATTTTACTTTACATTAGAGTTAATCATGTACAACACAAGATTTATTTACATATATCCCAGCATTCTTTGGCATCTCTCCAAGTGGTGTTTAGTACAAGCATGGTACTTAAGTGATTTTGTAGGGATATATAAAATATTATTATGCATTATATATTATGCATTTCTCTTTGTTTTTGTGGTTGCATTTTTGAATAACTAAAACTGAAATAATTTTATCAGTATTTGTCTTTTATTATGCTATAGACCTGTCACATGGCAAAGCAAAACACAGGTTCACAGTGTCAATAATGTACGATAAGGTTAATAAGTTTACGTTAAATAATTTCAGTGTGTTTTATGTAACAAGACCATGTGCTAAATACCACCATACTTGAGTAGGTCTAACATTTAAACGTTGACTCCTGTAGATTAGGATGATTTAAAGTTACTCGAGAAAATAATGATCACATACGAACCACGCTAATAATATCTCAGTATAAAGTGCTAAATGTAACAAAGGTTATAGTCTCTGAATTTGAAACCAGTGACAATAAAGAAAAAAAAATTGTGCCCAATAATAATGTAAAATACATGTAACATGACAAACATCTTGCTTTCTAAATCATGGTTGACAAATTGATCTATCCTGAAACCACCAATAATAGGTTGAAATAACAGCATTTGCTTGATAAATATCAACTAAATGCTGTTATTTCAACCTATGTCCTTTTATTGCTTCGGTGCAAATGAATAAGTCACACCTATGAATCACATTCTTTCTAAATTCTAACATGCTGTCCTTGGCTAAACTCTTCTTATGTAATCCCACTTTGGTCATAGCTGTTGCCTCCCTTTCACGTCTTTCTTTTTACCTCTGATTCATTCCATCACTCTATCAGTTTCTCCCCCACATACAGACTTGATTGAACAGTGCTTCTGCTGACTCACCATCTCGCTGAACAAGTGTGGGAATCTAAGCCTTAGTGACAGTGTGTGGTGAGGTGAAAACCTGCAGATATTTTCGTCTGCTTCCTAATGTCACCAACACACTGTCAAAATCATTGAGCACAGTGCGTTAGTCACACTCTTACGTACGCCCATGCAGACAAATCACATCAATGGTCAATTCCAAAACAGGGATAGTTCTGTGACCCATGGGAACATGCAATATATTACAATAAATTAAATGTTACAGTATTCACCAACTGCTTATTGTAATTCTCCTTTCTTCCAGAGTGGCCCATGTTAAGCTAGGTTGGGCTCATTTAGCAAGTGTCAGTGGCAACTTTCAGCGTCAACTGGCAAATTTGTTAGAGCAGCCATCAAATATATGCTAAAAGCACATTTAATAATGGTAATTATATTTACTTTATGGCGATCAGGTGGTGTAAACACGCTATTTCCCCACCAATGACCTGAGATTGAGGCCCGGCAGCGCCTTCCAGCTGGGTCAGGCCTCAAGAAGGCCTGACTAGCTGTGCCTGAGGGAGGGGAGGCCCTGGTCTGGCATGAGACTGCAGTAGACTGGTGCCCCAATCTGGGTACATGCTTGGAAGTACAATGTTACTGTTAAATAACTACACCACCATTTTGAGAATAAGCATGTAAACATGTGCAGTAATTGCTGTAATTTGAGTAGAGCTAACTAATAATTGTCCTGTAGTGTAAAACCGTCTCTTATAAACAGAGAATTGTTTGGATTGTGTCAGTTGCAGGTTCCTCTAGTTAACGGCATCTGCTAATGGTTGTAAATTTAAATCGTTTTAGTCCATGATGTTTTAATTTCCACAAGCAAACCACTAAACTGAAAAGATCAAATGCATTTACTCTGGATCAAATACACTTTGTATACTTTTGTCAGATCACACTGATCAATAAGGAATGTCAGTTAAACCAAGCCAAGTTTTAATGTATTATTATATGAATGTGGCTTTTACACAAATAGAAACATTGGCTTACAGCACTCATAACAATTCCATCCTGTACAGCTTGATTATTAGTCAAAGACTAGCTTGCACCAAAATTGTTCATCTATTGAACTTATTTAAATGATCAGCTATGATAGTGTCCAAATGTAGTGGTTGTGTATGTACCAGTTAAGCATTGGCTATTAGTTAGGATCTTGAGAGCTCTTGTGCCTCATACGTAAGAACCAATTGCTAAAAACAGTCCTGGAATAAAACCTCAAAGGTCGGTTGGTGCAGTTACAGATCCTCAAACTAGCCAGTAGCAGTATGTGGTGATGTTGGTGACAAAGATTGCGGTGACAGCAAAACAAACATTACATGCATAAAAGAGAGGCCTGGCAATCTACATCCGCCACAAAAGTGCTTCAGGTGGTAAAGATACCCATAGAATCAACATCATCTTGTCAGCATGGGATACATTTTTCATTGGCCATGGCCTAAACTTTTATTCTGTATGATCAAAGCGATTTAGTGGTTATAGGCCGTTTTAAAGTGAATGAGGCAACCTTGTATGGAAGCGGCAGAGACAGATTCATTCACCCATCTGAAATAAATTCAATGCTTCTCTCCTCTCCCTCTGGGTACGACACAGATAGAACTATGCACACATTACTGCCCTTCGCTGCTCCACAGACTGTGTGTATCTACTACCAACAGGACTGCAAAGGACTAAAAAATATCTAGCATATTGCAATTCTAACTGAATAAGCTCTACTTTCTGTTTCACTGACTGTAAATGCATGCTGCAATGATTAACAACATGTTTTAAAATAAACTGTATATTTAATACAAAGCGGATTGCCAAAAATATTTTGACACTAAAAATTGTGAATAAAAACTGAATGCAATGATGTGGAGATGGCAAATGTCAGTATTTTATTCGTAATATAACATAGATGACAGATCAAAAGTTTAATCTGAGTAAATGTAACATAAGGGAAAAAAATATGTTGCTTCAAAATTTCACAGTGTCAACAAATCCCAAAAAAAAGTTGGGACAAGTAGCAATAAGTGGCTGGAAAAAGGAAATTGAGCATATAACGAACAACTGGAAGACCAATT
>JAUZST010013765.1:0-10879 GCA_034779995.1 Parotocinclus haroldoi
TGTGTGTGTGTGTGTGTGTGTGTGTGTGTGTGTGTGTGTGTGTGTGTGTGTGTGTGTGTGTGTGTGTGTGTGTGGCTTACCTAAACTCCTCTCCCAAAATCCTGGCATTCCCTTTTGTCCACAGCCACACTGGCCATGCCCGAGTCTCTGCAGGTAACTGCATCTTCTCCCAGCAGCCTCAGGGTGCGCTGGAAACCAGCACCTGGAGCTACTCAGTACATGGCGCTCTACTCTGCTCTCACTGATGGAGAGCCTGATGATGCTCGAGAGGTGGGTCTAGGTTTTCCTGTATGATTTATTAATATGTCATATATAATAGTGAATTAGAGGCATTCTATGTACTATTTGTAGTCTTTTCTATGTAACAGGCCGTGTCCACTTGCATTTAGCCTTTCTTAGCACTGCCTAGTCTCTGTTGGTCACCATTTCTATGCTGTTTGGGTTTGGTTATGTTAAATTGCAATACTTCCCTTACAGACGTCAGTGTCACATTGGCACTGTTCTTCTTTTTGCTTTATTACGCCATTAAGAAGCTGTTTGGATCAATTCAGTTTGGTGATTATATTAACTGCATTCACCATAACCTTCTTTTCTTCTTTATGTCTTTATTTTTTATTCCAGTCCTCACTTTGAGTTCACTATTGAAATAAAAATGATGATGAGAGACAAATATGTAAGTTGACCTTTACCGTGGAATTTCGGGTGGATTTGAAAAAGCACTGTTGTTTTATATGTGGCAGGTAAAGTTTAGTGCAGATGAGACTGATGTGAAGTTGAAGGATTTGATGCCCTCGACAGATTACTCGGTCACTGTCTATGCTTTGTATGACGACGACGCGAGTGATCCCGTCACTGCCATTGCTACCACATGTAAATGCTGGCCGGATATTTATACGCATAACCAATCCAAAATCGACAGGTTTCACTTAAAAATGTCTTTTCCTTTTGTCCTTGTAGTCCCCTTGCCTTCTCCTCTCAGTCTCCAGTTCCCAACAGTCAGCCATAGCACCCTTAAAGTCACGTGGGTCCCTGGTGCTGCTGATGTTCCTGGGCACCTCATCACCTACAGCACAAATCACGGAAGTGATGTCAAACAGGTCAAGTTAAAAAGCTATTCTTGCTTTAACAACTTTTAGATCGAATGAAATTGACCGTTCTTGTGTAACTATTGCTTGAATCTCCACGCTTGTCTCTCCGGCAGGTCGAGGTAACAGGTGTGAACATGATCATGCTGCAAAATCTGTCATCTCTGTCTAAGTATCTGATATCTGTGCAGTCCCAGTATGCAAGAGGCCTATCAAATGCACTTACAGGCAACATCACCACTTGTAAGTCAATAGTGCATTACTCGGCTCTTGTGATTTATATAGACCTGTTTTTGTCTGCATTAAATTGATCTGTCCAAGAGTAGCTACAGAGATCCTCAGTTTGATTCTAACCTTGGACACAGGAAAGACCTTGGCCTGTGTATTCTCCATGTCCACCTGGGTTTACTCTGCATACTTCGATTTCTTCTCACGTTTCAAAGGCATGCATTAGGTTAACTGGTTCTAACTTGGCCAATATGACCTGACTGACTAGTAGATGTAACCTGTAGCCCTTGCTGCTTACGTGAAGTTAAATAAATAAAAGAAATAAAAAAATACAAAGTAACCAGTACACACCTTTACAAGAATACACATATTCACCGCATAGTGTTGCCAGGCAGGACAGCATACTGAGCATGGGCACTGAGGGCATGCAGCGTGCTATCACCACAAATCAAGCTTGTGTCCAACCTAAAAGTGCATGGCTCAAGTTAAAAATGAGTGAACAAACTGAAGGCAAAATACAGACACCACCAGTCTCACAGTTTACATGATTTGGTTTAATTGCTAGACATGCCTCTCTCTCACTCGCATGGAGTTGCTTTGGCTTTGAAAAGATGGACACAAATGCAAAACTGTTTGAAACTCAAATTGCTTGGCTTATTCACTGGAATAGTCCATATAGTCCAGAGGTACTCAATTTACAACCGAAAATGTATTCCCTCTTTAGGGATGGGTACAATGAGGTATTCAGTAGAGCATCTCAACACCTTGTAGCATCTGGGCTACAGCAGGTGTAGACCACACCAGGTGTCACTCCTGTCAGATAAGAACAGGCAACTGAAGCAACAATTCATACGGAGACGCACCAAAACTGGACAGTACAATGTTAACATTTTTTTACTGGGTTTGATGAGTATATATATATATATATATATTTATATATATATATATATATATATATATATATACATAAATTCACAGCTACGTTGGCTGCCAGTCTGTTTCCGTATAAAAAATTCTAAATATTAAATTTAAAGCACTTCATGTAAGAGCGTCTTAGAGCGTTAGTCTATCCCTGCACCCCACCCTGTCCCCTTAGGTCCTCTGACAGTGAGCTACACACACTTTCCATTAGTCGTCTCTCTACCATGTGGTGGCAGGTCTTTTAGTGTGGCTGCTGTCTCCCAGCCTCTGAAACTCCTTGCCCTTAGATATCCGCAGCTGTATCTCTCTTTCCACCCTCAAATCTTCGTTGAAGACATTTCTTTTCCCAAATCTTGTCTGTTCCTTCTCTGTACCTCTGTTAATTCTCTTTTCTTTTCTTTTGTATGTGACCTTGATGCTTGTGACCTTGTGAACTTGTGAAATTTAATATCAGACACAGAATCATCCCTAATTCCAGGTTTGTGGCTCTGTTTTAGTAAGGGTTCCTGCTCCATCTGAGCTAAGAGTCAGTAATTACACTGACAGTACACTAACAGTGCTCTGGCAGTCGGCTGCAGATGATGTGACTTCATATCTGATTAAATGGATTTCTCTCAGTGGAGGAGAGCTGAAGCAGGTCTGTATGGTCTCTCATCATTTCATTACATTTACATTTTTGCATTTTGCCTGTATGCAAAGCAATATTCAATGGAGCCACTTGGGTGGTGCAACAGTCAATATGTAAGAACTCGGGTTTTGTGTTCTGGCAGTGCCTTCAGACCAGGTTTGGCTTCATATGCAGATATAATTAACTGCATCTGACAGAAAGGAGTCTGGTCATGAGAATTATACCTGGTGCTGCAGCACTGACCCTTACCCAGATCTGTGACAGACAGGTATCCTATCTAGTGGGTCCTGTTTTCCCTGGAGATATGGGAACCCTCAACAACAGTAATCACACAGAGTGGAGTTAAAAACATGATTAGGTAGACAGCAGAGCAGAGTTTAAGGAACTAACATTGACAGCTTGTCAGAGCCAGGAATTTTGGCATCACCGTATGGCCCTCGTGATCTGGTCCTATAAAAGTGCAGTGGGGGCCACAAGTCTGAGACAACTAGTTTTATATATTCATGATAGACCAGTTAATTGAAAAGAAATTGTCAAGTGGAGAAAATGCACTGGAATTTTGTTTCCTGGAATTCAACTTGCAGCTTATAAAGTGGGACTGCTGAGTGACTACAAGGAAAGAGTTGCTGAGAGAACATTCAGTGAGGGTGGAGCCATTTATGATAAGAAGAAGAGAAGAAAACTTCAGCATTACAACTTGTTGTCCTTAAATGAAACACAAAAGATACTGACATAAACTTAATCCACACGGGGTCACACGCAGGCCAGCCAGTGCCCACCCGGCAACTCCGGGCGCAAGGGCAGAAACCCTAGACGGGTGCAACATTCCACGCATGTCTTTGGACTGGGGAATGAAACCGGAGTAAACCCACGCAGACATGGGGAGACATGCAGACTTCACACAAAAGAACCCAGGGATTGAACCTTCTTGCTGTGATGCAGTGGTGTTACCCACCGAGCCCCCGTGCTGCCAACATGTATTTTATGTTTTAATGTATTATACTGACACCCACTGGCCACCTTATTAGCCACACCTTACTAGTACTAAATTGAACTTCAAATCTACCTTAATTCTTTGAGGTGTAGATTCAACAAGGTGCTGGAAACATTCCTCAGAAAGTTTGGTCCTGATTGCCATGATAGCATCACACAGTTGCTGCAGAATTGTTGGCCGCACATCCATGATGCAAATCTCCCGTTCCTGTCACATCCCGAATGTGCTTTATTGGATTGAGGTCTGATTACTGTGCAGGCCAATTGAGTAAACTGAACAAGAAATGAGTTTGAGGTGATCTGAGCTTTATGAAATGGTGCAATATCCTGCTGAAAATAGCCGGGGGTTTTTTTGTTTGTTTATTTGGATGTATTAAACGTCATTATTAGCATCAAGTAGTGTATTTGGTTGTGAGATGAATACTCTATATATTGCCTTAATTGGGTATTTTTCTGCAATATGTAGCATTTTTTTTTGTTTCAGCTGAAAGTGAATGGGAGGCATGAGGGAGCCATACTGGAGGGTGTTGAAGATGACAAGGAGTATCAGATCTCACTGTCTGCTCTTTATGCAGATGGAGCACAGAGTGAAGCTGTGGCTATACGTTATAGCACCTGTGAGTATACACCACAGGCTATAGTCATGTTCTTATCTGTGCTATTTAGCCATAATAACATAAAAGATCAGTAATAAGAATATTTTTCCAGGATCATCATTTGTGCAAACTCTTGTTGTACCACTATTGATTTAACCTGGTCTTTATTCTAACCTGTAACCAGCTGGCAAGTAATCCCTAAAGAATGTGCTTAAATATTTCCGTAATTAAAATGCAAAAGGGTGAAGCTTGCAAATGAACCAGAGCTAAATGATTTAAACGTGAATTCCCCTTTCATGCTCATACTTCTTTTTCTTTTATATAAATATCAATTGTCACCAGTTAATTTGAATCTAAGGTTCTCAAAGTTTGGTGACAAGCAGGCTTTAGGAACCTAGCCTGTGCATCCACAAAAACATCTCCACACAGAGAGGACCCAAGCCTGGGATTGAACCTGGGACCTTTTTGTTGTGAGGCAGTGGTGCTACCCACCGAGCCACCGTGCTTCCCTTTTATTGTTTTATTCTCACTATTTTATTCGTTTATTATTATTTATTTTGTGCTACTACTTCATACTATGTAATTTTTACAATGAACGTCTAAGCCACCTAAGCAGGATGGGTCCCTCTTTGAGTCTTGGTCTTCCCAATGTTTCTTCCTTTCAGGGAGTTTTCCCTTGCCACCTTCACTCTAGACTTTCTCAATTTTGGATTGGCCTTAAAAGATAATATAATGTTGTTTGAGACAATTCTCCATTGTAAAAAGTGTTGTAGAAATACTATACTGCACTATACTATATCAATAATGACATTTTGCATGAATGGTAGCTTGCAGTTGCTGCTATTGATTAGTGTCGCTCTGACTGATTGTACTGACCAGATATATTTACTGTATTTGGCTTTGGATTGGCTGCATTCTGCTCATCATAGACATAAATAGCTGGTCTACATATTGGTTCTTGCTATTAATAATTCATTATTGCCTTCTATTATGTTCTGTTTGTCATAGTGTCAGGGGGAGGACCCAGCAGTGTGTCTGTCTCTGAAGAGACCCCCGTCAGCATGCTGGTCAGTTGGCTTCCTCCTAACGCACATGTGCAGCAGTACCATGTGTCCTACAGTCCTTTGACCAGAGACGCACGGGAGAACAAAGTGAGTGCCCCCAAAAAAGATGTATTTCATGAAATGTTTAAGAGGAATTGTGTTATGCTAACATTTTTATTATCGTACTGCTTATAATACATAGTTGTTTAACGCCGTAACTGTGCAACAGCAGAGGAGTGTGTGTGTGTGTGTTAATACACGCCGTTTAACGACTGCGTTATGCTCTGTGAAACAAGTAGTTGATCGAAATGGTAACTGACTTGACGTCACCATTACATTGTTTGCTACTGTAACCTAAACATTAAGGATATTTTCACATGAAAACTGTGCACAAATGATACGTAAGTACATAAGAGATAAAGCTGAAAATTCGATTGGAAGCCTAATTTTTTATAAACATGCTAAAACCTTTGTCAAACCAAAACCGCATTGATAGACCGTATTATAAACAACACAGAACATCAGCCAGATGAAACCGAAACTCAACAACTCAGCGTGAACCAGTTTATTTACGGTATTTATAAATGAGAGATAATGAGAGTGGGAACAAACAAACCAGTACTACTTATAATAGGACAGGCACATACACGTACAATTGCCATTTACAGCTTGTACACAAATAAGCAGAGGAAAGTCATACACACGAACACGAGTAACTTACACAGAAAAGGCATCAACTGACTTAGAACAGTCTCTAGACTTACATACACACGTTATAATATAAATATATGTCTAATATAAATTTATTATAATTGTCATTTATTATAATTGATCGGATGACTGTCAACAAGCGCATTCCTATACAGATTGCAAGCTAAGTTTACAGTTTACCTAGCATTAAAGATTGCTTCATGGGTAATGTATTCATGGGTGTACTTTAGGTTTTGCTGCCTGGCAGTGAGAATCGGATTCTTCTGCAATCTCTAATGCCTGACACTCGGTACAGTGTGCTGGTTACCGCCGAATACCGAAACAGAGAAGGAGGCAGTGCCTCTGCACAGGGCAAAACCAGTTAGTCTCTCTCTCTCTCTCTCTCTCTCTCTTGCTCTCTTATTATACATATATACATATTATACCCAAATACATACATACATATTTACAGGTTATAAATCTGCCTGACGCTCCTGTGTCTTTCTTTCCCATAAATCCAGCCAGTCTGCGTGTGAGCAGTGTGAGTGTGGTGCGGTCTGATCATTCAACTATCTGTGTGTCATGGAGGCCAGTAGCCTCAGTCTCTGCATATCGCATCGTCATCCAGGGTCTCAAAGGTACAAGTACATCACCCTTCCTTTTAACATCACTCAATAAGCGTTTGGGAACTGAGGACACTAATTGTTAAAGCTGTGTAGGTGGAATTCTTTCCCATTTTTGCTTGACAGTCCGGGGTCTCCATTGTCGTATTTTGCACTTCATGATGCACCACACGTTTTCAATGGTAGACTGGTCTGGACTGCAGGCAGACAAGTATAGTACCCGCACTCTTTTACAATGAAACCATAATGTTGTAACACGTGCAGAATGTGGCTTGACATTGTCTTGCTGAAATTAGCAAACGTTGCTTGGAGGGTAGCATATGCGTTTCTGGGTGTTGTTGATATATGGCTTTGAACTTGCACTTGTAGATGGAGAGGTGAACTGTGGTTACAGACAATGATTTTTTGGAAGTTTTGCTAAACCCATGTGTTAATATCCATGGGCATTCAATGACTTGCAGCTTGCTTGCAGAAATTTCTACAGATTCTCTGAATCTATTGATGATATTATGGACTATAGATGTTGAAACCCCTAAATTACTTGCAATTACATGGCTAGAAATGCTGTTCTTCATGCATTTGTTCACAAAGTGGTGAACCTCCTTGCTTGTGAATTACTGAGCCATTCAGGGATGCTCCATTTATACCCAGTCATGATACTCATCTTTAGAATGTACTAAATAGTTGTTTTTTAAACATCTCTGAACTTTCTGAATCTTTTGTTGCTCTGTCCCAACTCTTTTCATGTTGCAGTCATCAAATTCCAAATGATTGAATGTGTGCAAAAAACAATGAAGTTTAGCCCTGTTTTAACATTAAATATCTTGTTTTTATGGTCCATTCAATTGAATATGGGTTGAAAAGGATTTGCAATGCGTTGTATTCTGTTTTTATTTATGTTTTACAAAACACCCAAACTTAATTGGAATTCTAATTGGAGTCTAATGCAGCCTTACCAAGTGCTGAGTTTTTTGTCACTGTTTGAAGATACCAGAGACACAGCAGTTCTTGGAATCCAGTAGAATTTCACTCCCCACCTTGGTTCCAGCACAGATATGTGTCTCAGTGTTTGTCCTGCATTAAGGACAAAGGATATGAATTATAGAGTGGGATTTGATTTGTATTAGCTCTAAAGAAAGTCATATAGGAAGGGGCTAGTCCATTTTTCGTCTTTGTAAGGGTCGATTAGTGATTTATATCTAATGCAGGGAGCTACAGTGAACCGCTGGAGGTAGCACACAGTGGGTGACATGAGATACCTTGAAAGACCAGACAATAAATTTAAGTCCAGACATACCAGTGCACCAGTTGCATGGAAAGACCACCTAGGTGGCTTTGCTTGAAAAGAACTCTTGAATCCTCCTAATATTGCAGTGGAATTATACATAAGAGATGCAGAAGCTCTGTACGTAATGTTAAAATGCTAGAGGATTGCTGTAAATAATTGTTTTCCTTCTATAACTGTTTAAATATGGATTGCAGATTGTCATCTTTCTGTGTTTGCTGTCGCAGATAAGCAGAAAAATGAGGAAATTGTAGACTCTTCCAGCAGCAGGCACTGTTTCTCTGAGCTGCAGCCAGAGACTGTGTATCGCATTAGTGTGCACTCCCGTCTGGGAGCAGTAGAGAGCGCTGCTGTCACTATTCTCCATCCCACAGGTGAGACCATTGCGGTATTTATTAACACTAACCAGTAACCCATGCAGTTTTTCTAGTTCACCCATTTAAAGATCACCAGCAGAGGAACACACAGACATTTCATTAGATTCATACCCAATCTCTGCTGTTTGTGTACATTAGAGGAATTGCAGTGTTTAAAAACCTTTGCAACTTCAAGTAACAAGGATCAATTGTTCAGATAAGTAGTGTTTTAAAGAGTATAATGTCATATTTAACCAGCAAAAATGTCACATTATTGGATAGAAGGGTGGTGATGCTGGACTTGCTGCCACTTTGGTTACACCTGTATAGCAATTTGAACAAACACGTTTTTTAAACATTTTTAATCATAAAAAAGTACACAGAAAAGTTGTTCCGATTATATATTTTTAAACAGGTAAATACTGTAAACATGTAATTAAACAATACATTGGGCAGCACGGTGGTTTGGTGGGTAGCATTGCTGCCTCACAGCAAGAAGATCCTTGGTTCAATCCCAGGGTGGAACGGCCCGGGTCCTTTGTGTGTGTGTGTGTCCCAGTGTCTGCGTGGGTTTACTCTGAGTACTCTGGTTTCCTCTGGCTAAATAAAACCGTCCATCCATAAAACCACATAAAACCATCCATCCATTACGTAGTCAATTGCAACAATGCAATTCAGGTCCTTGTAAATACTGTAATCTAGCTTAGAAGTAGATGATTCTTTAATAAGGATAAAATATATGGACTTAATTAAAAGGTTCTCTCAAATGAACTTCAGACATCGGTTTCTTCTAATGAGCGATTGCTGGGTCCTGTCTGAAACTGTTGTTCAGCCTGCAAGTAGACGTGTGTGTGTTCAAATACTAACATGGATTTATTTCTTAGCTGCAGCTCCAGTAAGAGCACAGATTCCTCCCAAACTCCACCCTATAATAAATGAAGGTGAGAATCACAACCCAGCTAAAATAATGCACTGTAATGTATGTCTGAAAATAAAACTGCACTCTTACTCCTGCATGTACAGTGTGTCCTGAGATGACGATCAGAAATAATGTGGTTAAAGGTAAATACAATGCCCAAAATTGAAAATGGCAATTGTAATTATAATTTGAAAAAGTTATTACAAATAAGTGTTACTTGTGTGTTTAAGGCTTTAATATGATGGAGTCGTTTGGTCTGACTCCGAGAGCTCACTCCACTGTAGAGGGTGTTGCAGTGGAGCCTTTCATCTTCAGCTCTCTGCCCAGCTACACTGTGTACAGGGATGTACAGCTGACACAAAGCACAGGGTGAGGTTATACACACATTCAATACTCATGAAGAAGAATCTGTACAATCTATACAGAATCTGTGCAAATGAGGTGAATTATGTCTTATGTCTGAATTATGGCTTGCAGCTTCATTCATCCAGCTGGCTTCTCACCAGAACACACAATCAGCATTGCCTTCCGTCTGCTGCAGGACTCGCCCAAAGAACCATTTGCTCTCTGGCAGCTCACTGACAATGATTTCCAGCCCAAAATGGGGGTGGTGCTAGACCGTGAGTACAGGGCCACATAACGGGACATGGGTGCATGTTTTAAGTATCTTTTAGATATCCTTATATATATATATATATATATGGTGCCAATCCATCGTGGGGCACACACACACACACAGTCATGCAGACAGTCACACACTAAGGGCCACTTTAGAGACACTAATTCACATAACACCCATGTCTTTGAACTGTGGGAGGAAACTGGAGTACCCAGAGTAAACCCACACAAAAAAGAACCAGGCCACTCCATTTATACCCAGGACCTTCTTTGCTGTGAGGCAGTGGTGCTACCCACCGTGTATGTATTAATATATATATATATATATATATATATATATATATATACACATACACATACATACACACATATACAAGCTGTAGACTGATTGCTTTACATTGTATCAAAGTGTCATATCTTCAGTGTTGTCCCGTGTAAAGGTATAATGAAATAGTTATACGAATGTGAGGGGTACACTCACTTTTATTAGATACTCTACATATATGTGTCACCAGCACGCAACAAACTATCCAATATCACGTGAGTGGTGTTTTCCCACCAATGCAATGATAAGCAGGTGTAAGTGGGTGTTTTGTAGAGCAGGGTTCTCGTCCACAATCTTGGCAGCACGTTTGTGCAACTGTATCATGGAAATGCAACATTGTTCTGTACAAATGAATAAGCTCAAACTCAAATGTGCAGGAACAATCAACAATTATGGAAATGTTTAGTTGACAACATATACTGAAAACAAAAGTTTACGTAAGAAATATAGTATTTTGCTTCATTTATGTAGTTTAATTGGTTATGTAAATGATGTTTATGTCATATAAAAAGTAAAGAAAATTCCTCACAAATTTGCATGCACCATTGTGGCTGCATAAGCAGTGTGTG
>JAUZST010013766.1:0-35515 GCA_034779995.1 Parotocinclus haroldoi
AAAAAATATTACTTTGATATCTCCAGTCTACACTGTCTGTTACTATACTACACATGTAACATGAACTTTGTTTTATTCTGTGCATGTAATAATTCAAATATACTATACATGCGAGGACTGAATCCTGGGATTGTACATGTAAATGGGCACAAAATTACATCATTATAATTATTATATTTAACAGATCATGAAAGGATTATACACCTTTCTCATCAGATTAAAGATTGATTTAGAAAGCTTGACCACTTGACTCCTAATTTTATTGAGGTGTGTACAGACATGTTTATTCCAGCTGATTTCCAATGGAAATTTGGAATAGTAATAAATATTAAAAATATCTTTTTAAGGCTCCTGTTTTATACTGGTCGTTAAAACAAAATATTATACTATGTATGGTAAAACACAACATATATCATAGCATGACTCCTTTTTGCAGCAGAAACGAATGTGACCCAGTAACTAAACATTTCCATTTATTAATTCTGCATGTTGGAGGAATGTGGAGGAATTTTAGCCCATTCATCTGTACAGAACAGCTTCATATCGGGATGTTGGGAGTTATCTCACATAAACTTCTTAAACAACATTTCTATTGGATTAAGTTAAGAATTTGACGTGGCCATTCAAAAGCATTAACTTTTGTCTTTTGTCTGACCATGGAAGAAAGGCTTATGTGCCAAGGGTCATTGTCCTGCTGTATGAGTCACTTTCTCTTGAGAGGCAATTCTTGGACAGGTGTCATTCTGACCCAGGTGCAGTCGTACAGGCAAAAACCACAATACCATCACCCTGTGTTTTATTAACATGATAAGCTTATGTTGCTAGAATGTAGTGTTTTTTCTTTCTCCAGACAAAATATTTCATTTAAACCAAATAGCTCTGTTTTGGTTTCATCCACCCAGTGACTGTTTTACCAGAAGCTTTCTGGATTGTCCATGTGCCATCTATCAGACAGTAATGCTATTTTTGGAGAGCAATGGCTTCTTGCAAGTCTACCATCCACACCATTGTTGTTCAGTGTTTTCCTTATCGTGGACTCATGATCCTTGACCGATATTGCTTCACACCACTGTATAAGCGCATACTGTATACATACAGAACATGTTATACCCTCTGCAGTCAAACACGGTAGAACATTTTAATTGGACTCTTAGCCATTTTAGTTTACACTTCTTTAGTAGTGTGTTTCTTTAGTTTCTGTGTCTGGACCATTGCTTTCAGCCTGTCCAAATTGTATTTGAAATTTAGCTCATAAGCAAACATCCTTAAATTCACATTATTCTGTGCATATGTATACAATCTTTGTAGCTCATTTAGTGTCACAAAAGCAGCATAATATGCCGTGGTTGGAACCAAGACCAGGTTTGATATCAGTCTCATAGGTGTAAACCATAAACCCCATAAAAATGTAACGTGAAATTTGAAAGTACAACCACATTAGTGGCCACATTACCATCAAAAATCCATAGTAGAAGCGTGAAATAATTTATGGCCAATTCTTCGCCAACCAAGTTTACAATTGTACTATGACATTTGACAGTAGAACCATGAAGTGGTCAAATTACCATCACAAATTCATAGTATAACTGTGAACTTTATGGTCAAACTGTGAAAGTTCACATTGAAACTGTCAAGCAATTTACAGTTTTAGTATGAAATCTCACAGTACGTTTTTTTCCCTGGGAAAGGTAAATGCACAAGAAAGCAGTTCAGTAATAACAACCAGATCTGAAAGGAGAAACAGTAATGATCAACAGGGCTAAATCCAGATTTTGTGGCTTGCTGTGGAAACATGCGTATCAAAGCAGGATGCATGGTCAGGTGACCTAATAGGCCAGTGACAATGATCTTTGTCAACGAGGCAGCAATACATCGACTAATGGGGTGACAATTAGCAAGCACGTTATGCAAATCATTGTCCTTTCCTATCTACTAACCACTGTTACGGTAGGATAGTGTAATAGATTCCCACAAATTCTCAGCTGACACCGTGTGTCAATGCTTTGAGAATTCTGCAAGTCTCTATAGGACACCCGCATCAAGAGAAAAGACTTCTAGTGTGTATTGAATTTCTGACTGTGCCTGAGTACTTCCTCTTGTAAAAATCCTCTTGTAAACATGTTCAGTCCCGTAATATTGAACAACTTTTCATATGATGTCCACTGAGAAACCTTTTGATCAGGCCATGTGGAGCTCATATTGCAAAAGGGCTTCGCTCGTAAATGATTTTGTGCAGTATTTTTGTGAAGGGCCCACACATGGAATAACTGGAACATGTGACTCCCATTTATTCTAGAGTGTAACTGTGTTAGTTGATAACTAAGTAACTGCCATTTTAGTATTATTGACGTTCTGAATCATGCAAGGCATTAATTTGAAGGGCTCACAAGTGTTTTTTTCTTGTACTAATCAGAATGATTAGGTTTGACTAGTTGTTATTTTCTTCTTATTGAGCCTGTGTTCTTTTGTAAAACTTGTTATTTGATAAAGCAAAACACAATGATCACACTGTTACCGTACCTGCCTCATTTTCTCTTGCGTTTGCATTCTAATCGCTGAAGTATATTTATAGTCTTGTGCACAAACTGAGAAATTATTGCAAGGCTTCATGTGCTATAACAGGTGCGCCTGCGCATATATACACGTTCTTGCTCTCTCCTTTCTCCCTCTTACACACACACACTCGCACACATATCCCTATAATATAGACTGTGTGGGAGCTCAAATGATTGCAATTTGCTCCATTTGTGTGGCTATATGGGATTGGTTGACATAGAAGTGCTGATGATGGGGTGTAAGTGTGAGGTTCCGATGGACCCATCCACCCTGACGCCCTGATTATGGGTAATTTAGCCCTGCTGTGCTGGCATCGAATTCTACCCACGCTGCCTGAGCATATATGTGAAAGGACTAGCTAGTCACTGACTCTCCATTACAATTAAAGTGGACATAATATGTTTAGTAATTGTGGAAATTATAAATGCCCAAGACCAACTCACTTTGGCCTTGGAGGTCACGTCCCCTGGGTGCACCTGTGCCTTGTGTGTACACAGTTTGCAAATGCATTTCTGAACAACTGTATTACCATTTCTCCATGTCAGAGGAAGGATTTATGCATGTGAAAGACAGAATATATTGCTTATATGTTTATGAATTATAAATTGTTGAGGAGTGGTAGAATGGGGGTGGATGTGCATCTCTGAACATCTCCGTTGTGCTAGAGGTGTGGCTCAGTCTGAAGCACTGATACACCAAGTGTGTGTATACTGGAGCCACAGCGCTAAGGATCAAGCATTAAGAGCAGCATGCTGACACTCCTCAATAAATCATTTATACATCCCGCCTTCACAGAGATGAGGCAAGGCTAGGAGCCTTCAAACACATACATCATTTACCAGGCCTTTCTATATTTCCCACAATCAATAAATGTGCATAGCCTCTATGTTCGGCGATGAATATTTTGTGTTCAGATATGCCTGCTTGTACGCAAACAGGCGTACCTATACAGGAATAAAGCAGATATAATACAATACATGAGTGTTTATGCTTGGTCGTGTGGTGCTTGTATGTTAACAATCCTCAGATAACTACATATTCTGGCTTGAGTGAGCTTGCACTGTGAATATTAAGAGGTACATTTACAGCATATGGACCTAGAAGCCAACAAGACATCATTATTAATGAAATGTTAGGAGCAGAGAGAGGGAAAAGAGAGCACAATTGACTTATTTTATGAGAGCTGAGGATTAAAAAAAAAAAAAAAAAATATATATATATATATATCATCGCGTGTGTTTTTTTTTTATTCTTCCGATTTGTACAAAAGAGGCCACAGAACAAAGACTTTCTTTTTCTGTCTCTGCTGTTCTTATCTTACTGTCTCTCTCCTCCTCTTTGTTCCTGTCTCCTTTTCCACATCTTGGTCCATCGAGACTCTCGCAATCCTCCTATCCCTCATTCAATAAAATATGCAGTCCTACTTTCCCCCAGATGCAGACAGCACTCATCGCCATTTTCCGCTGCAATTCTTTCTGCTGCATTACAGGCCCCTGGGTGAACTTCTCTTTTATGAATACTGTGTCATATGTTATGATAAATAAATAGCATATTTTACCCTAGTTTCAGTCCAGCAGCTGCTCATTAGCAGACAACGTGCTCTATCATGCCGAAACACATATGTATGCACACACAGGGCATTTATTTTCTTTTAGATATTGATGTGTCCGGTGATCAGACTGCATTATAGGTGCTATGGGTGTTTGGCATTTGGGGCCTGACCTTGTCACACCTCCATCCATTAGCATGCTGTTTGCATGGATTCCATAAAGAGTGCTGTAAACACCACACATGCAGCTGCAAGCACACAGGAACTGTGTGTCTTGCTTGGCTCCAGGCATTTGACCTGGAAGAGATGGTAAGTCCATCTGTGCTCAAGTTCAGTGTTATGTAACAGATTCTATGTGTATGGGTTATAGACAGATTCTATGCATATGGGTTAGAAATGCAGGTAGTATTATCCTGCTGGAGTTGACATGGAGCCACAACAGCTGGGGTTACAATGAATTACTGTTCCAGTTTACAGAATATCACATGCATTATGTTATTACACACACTTTTATTATATGTTACCTGACAATGTTTCTGCAGCTACGTAGTTAGAAAAGCTGAAAATATTCTCTATGAAATAACCTCCATGGCTTTAGTGTTGACTCTCTGCCATATACGTGCAAATCAGAACAGTGGTATGATACACAAGAACATTTTTTAAAGTATACTACGTACACTCACTGGTATACTGGCTTGTACTGGGTTGGATGCCGTTATGCCTAAACTGCCTTAGTTATTCATGCCATAGTATCAACAAGGTGCTGGAAATATTGCTCAGAGATTTTGACATGATATTGACATGATCTCATCATGTAATTGCATCATATTTCTCTGCTGCACATTCATGATTGACTCTAAAATCCCAAGGTTATCCTATTAGATTGAAATCTGGTGACTGTGGAGAACATTTGAGTACATGCTCTTAATACCAATTTGAGAGTCATAAAGGGTTAGGTATGGTATATAGAAATACTCAGATGGCATTTAAACGATGCACAGTTGGTATATTAAGAGTCCTAGAGCTGCCTGCTCTTACCTATCAGAAGTGGCACCCCATGTGGTCTTCTTCTTCTGATGTAGACCAGCTGGTCTAGCACCAACCACCAATGCTCTTACTGAGGGAAGGAGGTTGTTGGCCAAAATCTTGTGAAACTCTCTTAAATACGGTGCAGTCGTCCTTTCCCCTTTGCAGAAAAGCACCCGGAAAAATGATGTTTCCACCCCCCTTCTTCACAGCTTGGATAGTGTTCTCACCTTTCTTCTTATTCCAAACATGGCAAGTGGAGTTCATACCAAAACGCTCTATTTTGGTCTCTACTAACCACATGGCCTTCTCCCATGCCTCCTCCAGATCATTCAGATGGTCATTGGCGAACGTCAAATGGGCGTGGACATTTGGACAATAGGCCCAGCTCTCTTCAGGTTCTTCTTATCCTGTGTAGTTCTGAGTTGATTCTTGATCTTTCTCCATATCATCCTTACCCCACGAGGTGAGATCTTGCATGGAGCCCCAGATCGAGGAAGACTGACAGCCATCTTTTGATTCTTCCATTTACTAAGTGCACCAACAGTTGTTGCCTTCACACCAAGTCAAGTCAATAATTATTTGTCACATAGAAATTGTAGCAAGTTGCTTACCTATTGTCCTGTAACCCATCCCAGCATGGTGCATGCATACACACCTCTCCATTCTTTGTGGGTGGAAAAACGTGCAAATCTGCAGTGTATCAAATACTCACTTTCCCCACTGCATATAAAAAACAGTGCTCCTTGCATTTACTTTGAAGACACTATTAACCCAGGATATTTAATGTTTTGTCTGAACAACTGAATTTTATTTTGTTAATAAACATCCATTATTGAATTTGAATTTATATTGTGATTTTAAACAGGTGATGTCAACCAGGGATTATAACTATGATTTGGTACAAAACAACATCCAGCAAAGGTTTTAATAAGCAAATGTGGGCAGATGTTATCCAGTAGTCATGTATGTATAAAATGTATAAAAAAGTGAAAAGTTTAAAAACAATGTTCTTCACAGATAGACTGGAACTTTTTCAGATTTTTCTGATCTTGTTTCGCATCATGTTGTTGAAAAATTTCCTTGAAAAAGGTCATCTTGTAGGAATTAATGCTGGTCTAAATTCACAATGTGTTCTCTGCATTCTGGACATTGCTAACATAAGGTTCTTTTTAAAGTGGTATTTGTTAATGTAGCTCTGAATTGTAGTGCTTGATAAAGGTTTGTCAAATCCTTTGACCCATTGCCCATGCTGAATGACCCCTTCACCTAATGCTGAATGACAGTTCTTGATGCAGTGCCAGCTAAGTGATCAAAGATCACAGACCTTCAGTTTGGGCTTGTGCGCTTGCTCTTTACATACTGCAATTCTTCCAGATTCCTTGAATTGTTTCATTTGTAATATGCACTATAAAAGGGGCAAAATATGCAAATTCCTTCAAATAGTTCTTTGAGGTATATTGTTTTTAAACTTTGAAATGAAATGATTTTCCATACCATCCCAAGTTTTTACTTATTTGGATTAGATAAAAGTAAAGTCAGAGACAGCAGCTCATCTGTTACTCCACAGTTTGTCTGGTTAACTATTCTCAGTCTAGCAGTGCTACTGAGGTGGTTTAAAACTCACAGTCACCACATCAGTTTTACTGCAATGCTAAGAATGATCGTTCACCCAAATAGTTACTGATCTGTGGTGGACTCTGACAAAAAGAAATGCGGTTCAGGTAGATATGTAAATCATTACAGGCATGGTCTGATTAGACACTGGGACTTGCCACAAGATGGCATACAAGTGCTTCCCCTGCTGCCCTATAAAAAGCTCCATTTGGGTAGTCTGGTAGCTTAGTGGTTAAGATATTGCACTCAGCAGAAGGTCCACTTCTACCAGGCTTCTACTTCTACTGTTGGGTCCTTGAGCAAGGCCCTCTCTAACCTGGATGCAAGATGAGATATGGATGAGCATTGGAGGCAGGTTCCAAGTGGTATCCTGTGGCACATTTGCACACATATGTTTCAGCTGGCCATTTAGAAGGTCATACATAACACACATAACAATGTCGGTGTCACCGCAGTGCTAAGAATGATCCACCAATTTTACTTTTAGAGCTCTTTAAAATGTGGATGCTCCTTAGAACTTTTTCTAACTCACTTTGCAGCTCTTTCTGGTTCATGAATAGTTTTAAATTTGTGCTTTTTATCAAGGGGGGGGGTTGATAAAACTTTTACACAAGCACATTCACACAAAGATAAACAATTACTGTTTACCAGGCATTCGTTTCAGAGTAAATACACTGCAACACATGACTGCAGTCAACATCCTTAAACAATGCAGCTGATAGTAATTCAGACTGATTTGTGCTGTCTCAGCCCAATCTGTGTTTCTGCTTAAGCTCCAGCACAGTGTCGGCACAAAATCAAATGTAAAGATCTTTACAGTACCCCTTGTCAAAAAAATTGGCCCCTGAAGATCCTAAGGCAGCCACACAGCAATGATGTAGCCATTAGTGGACTGCTGCTGAGATGGAGGGCAGGTGAGGGGAGGTGGGGCTGTTTTAGGGCGAGAATGCACCCTGAGACAGGAATTAATACGTGATACAGAGGGAGGGATTTTTAGGTGAGAACTTGATGGTGACAAGCCAGTGTGTTACACTATATCATCTTAAATGCCCCCACATATGTTCCCCATCCAGTTCAGACACCTTGCCCAGCTGCATGGGCTTAGCCATGTCCAGGTGCCATGGTGGTGGACCACCAGGGGAAAGACTGTTCCCCTGGTCATAGTTATCCAACCTTAGGTTGTATTTACCAACCATCAGTTGCACACATCAAAATTCAGTTGTGTAGTTTGCCACTGACCAACCCCTTTGCAAGTTTTGCCGTAACTGAACTAACCCTTCAATTTTGTGTTCCCTCATGAAAGCAGCCCAAGTTAGGGCCCCGAGTGTTAGTAGGAAGATCAGTGAAATGAGAGAGATGCTGTTCAAACACCAAGAATCACCATGTCAGCTCACTTTGTTTTTCTGCTGAAGCTCAAGTGCAGCATCGGCACACAAGCCTGAATTGGCCACCCTCTAGCGGCCAAGTGCACAAATCATTGCAAGTGGAACAGCACAGTGGCTGACAGGATAGAATATATCTGAGAAACAGTGCAACTGATGAAGCACTGTTGAAATACAAACTTAAGCCTAAGGTCTTAGAACAAACACGAAGAGTAAGTGAACACAGTCAGAAGCCCCAGCAACACCCCCGTCATGATCTGAGGGAGCTACAGTCTACCCCTGAATTCACTGGACATAAGCAGAGGTACACCTGGGCAGACCACTGTTGCATCACCCCACACATCAACTGACCTTTCCAGCCACCGGAGCCGCAATGTCAGCATCATATGGTAGCAATCAGCAGTGATTTATAGTGTTCTTCAGTGGGGCACAGTGTTTCAGACAAATGTCTATACATGTTTTCATACATTAAAGTCTCTAGTAGTGTTAAATTAAAGTGACTGAGCTTCCCCACTAAACTGAATGGCTTCTGTAGTTACTAACTGCTGCATAATATCTTCATTTTATTACAAAAGGAAACCATTCACAAATAATTAAGTCCACTGGACAGTAAGAAGAGTGAAAAACATCATATCCAGCTATAAGTGCTTTGATTCTTAGCAGGACTGCTCCTTTTTTGCCTACCTCAAGCTACCTCTTTGGACGGTTATGCCAAAATTGCTGCAACTATTTTTTTTTCACTGTTTATGCTTTTGGGTGTGTTAATATTTGTGTACATGCTCTCCTAACCGCTCTGGTATCAGTCTCAAGGCTTAGGAGTTGTATGTGACCCACTTTTCATGTACACTGCTCACACTAGGCGCACACACACGCACATGCACACACAAAACACCAACATCAGTGAAAAGCAGGGAGAGAGTGGATGATTATACACAGTCAATATGACATTACCCTCTCCTGATTCAAAAATCAATCGTGCATCTCTCATTCTCATCACTAGTAGGCTGGGTGGGTAATTATCTATAGAATGGTAATAATTTTGACCATTTCAGTATTTAATCCCATGTGCATTGGTTCATGTGTACAGATCAGTTAGCCCATAAAGAAATCGTTTAAATGCTTTGGCATTATGCCAGGATATATAATGCTTCCTCCACATATGAGCCATCGGTTCCTATTGATGGAATCATTTAAAAAATGTCACTAGTAATCATGTTTTATAAGAGGATCATCCGGGTAATTGCATTTCATATTGCATCCCAGCAACTATATTTGCTAATATGCATTCAATTACAGAAAGCATGTGCGGTTCTGTTCAGTTGTTCATAAGGATTTTGGCAATAACATAGACATTTGCATGCTATAAGCCAATACAAATGCCAATAAATGAAACAAATAAACATTTACCATATATGCATTATTAAGAAAAGTATGGTTGTGTTTATGAAGAAAAAGAATTAACGAGAGCATGAAAAATATAAAACCCATAGAGAGCAATGTATTATAAAGTAGTCTCCCAGCTCTGTTTGGAGAGCATTAGTGTTACCTGATGAGTAGTGAAAGTCTACATTTGTCATTCTGACACACTGGTGGCCCCCTCAGAGGCAAACTGCAGTTTAAGCATAGCACTGATAGATTACCAGACCTCTTCTATACCAACTATACCACTGCATTTATAGCTCAATAAACACACACTTCCCCATTTTCGTATTTGAAACCACTACCTGACTGATAAGATAAGCTCATGTTTGTTATTAATGTGTTTTATGTTCGTATATATGTGTTTTATAATGCTTACACTGCGCCTACCGTGAGCTGGTTTGTTGTGAGAGTGGGTTGAGCTGGTTTGGGTTGTGCGATGGCTTTCCTGTCACACTTAACTGGTAAATATCACTTATAAGGCCTGACATGGTCTGTTTAATAAAGATTGCACTATTAGCAAAGCTTCCGTCTATGCTGTGCTTCATTTATCCACCACAACGCTATACGAGTTCAATTCTGTTTTTGTGAGAGTCTAATTGTGTCTTTGTTTTGTAAGTTATTGTCTTTATACAGAAACTGTCTAATGAGTATACAAAGCACTTTCTGTCAGCCTCTCTGTATTAATCTGTAATCATCTGATAAACAGTGTCAAAGTTTTAAAAGCAATTTTGCATTACGTGCATTTAGCGCATGACTAATGAGTATCTTTTGGCCTTAACTATTATTGAAAACTTTTACTACAGTTTAATTTGGCTTACTACATCAACAGTCTGATGCAAAGACTCGGACATACCTGGTCTAATAATATGTTTTTTTCTAAACTGAATGTTAAAGTTTTTGTTAAAAAATAAATGTATAATTTGGCATGCAAAAGGCTGGACACAAGATAATCAACTAGGTTTTTTGTATAAGGGCTCAACTTCGATTAAAATTAAATATAGACTTCAGCGCATAATCAATTCTCTGGTTCTTCAAGCCTTCTCGATAAGTATATCACTTGATTTGAGTCATGGGATGCTGTTTTGTGGCACTCACAAAGATACAAATCAGACTGACAAAGAACATTTTAGACAGGATAAGAAGTTTGCTCTGGTTCTAGGTTATTGTGATATTGTGAATAATGCCTGGCATAGACATCTCATTAAGATCCAGGGAACTGTGATAACCTGTGCAAAAGGAATGTAATATGTCACGGTTTAATAAAAGTTAGGGAGAACTGTTCAAGACAAGAAAGATTGAAAGACTAAGAAAACTAAGATAGACCTGGTCTCCTTCATTCCGCCACTGTTGGATTCCTGAGCAAGACCCTTAATGCTCCAATGCTCCGGTCAGTTGTAGATCTGGGTCCTTTACATTCTATAGTTCTATAGTTTTACATTTATTGCATTTAGCTCCCAGTAACTCCCAGTGATCAGTTTGAACGCCATGTGGTATTTTAATACTTACCCCTGCTATTCAACAGTAGCCTGTTACAATAAACAATGAGCTCAAAATAAAATCTGGATAATTAAATTCAGGAGTGAGTGTGTATGAATGTAATGTAAGTGATACAGATGGTATCAGTGAATGGCATTTTACCTCTATCTATCACTGTGAGAGACACAGGCAGAATCCGATTTCATCCTCCCCGTCTCTGTGTGGGTTTACTCTGGGTGCTCGGGTGTCCTCCCACAATTCAAAAGCTCAAAGACATGGATTAGTTTAACTGATTATGCTAACCTTGCTCAGTCTTAGTATGCATGACCAGTTTTGAAATAACTTTGGGTATCCATGTAACTTCATGTCTGTCAATAGCCATTGGTAGTGAAAGTAATGTTAAATAAACCAAACAAACACACTATAGCTAACAATGTGTTATACACACAGAGACACAATGGCAGGCTACTTCCTTGTAAATATTATTGTAGATAGTATGCACACAAGATCATGTTTTTACTGGTCAGGTTTACATAATTCGTTAATTTACATCCAATCCACATACGCTTGTGGAACGTACTCAAAGGCATCCTTTGGTCTTGGTGCGGTGAATCCTGATCGCCATCCTTCATCCTTTCCACACGTCAATCCATAAGTTCCCCATGGATTCTACCATCTTCCTATCATGGTGATGGGGAAGATCTCTGACTTCATCACAGCAGGTTATCCTATGATGTTGTACATTTCTATGCATTGTCCAGAGAAACACACTGGGGACGTTAAAAACTATCTTTCATACACTGAATCAGTAACCAAAGTGAGCACAGTAAGTGTGGAGGCAGAAACAGTGGAACTCATTGCTTTATTCAATTATAGTGCAATAAGATTTACTCATAATTATCTGTGTTAGTGTATTTGAAGTTCAATAATAACTTCACCTGCAGCAGGTAGACACATTCTCAAATGACCTTTACCATTAATTTGGCTAAAAAAAGACTGCAAATAGCACTCTTCTCTTGCCTTTTCTGCAGTATGGGGCATAAATAAGCTTAATTTTATTCCCCTCCTCTCTTGGTTTCTGCAAGATTGCAGGATGTGCTGCGGAAAAACCAAATGATCTAAGCCACTCAAGCCAAACTCCTGTAATTAACTGAATGCTTGGAATGCATGACGCAGAGCCGTGAAAAATCCTACATTACATAATGAAAAAGAGGCAGTAGATACACCAATCTATGGAATCTATAATGAAATTAAGCTACACTGGGACAAGCTAAATTGGACAAACATTGTCATTTTGAGGGCTATGTTTTTGCATGGTTACATGGGCCTTCATTTATAAAACCTGGATGTTGTTTCCACTTTACAAAGAACAATACTCTTGGGCAATTGAATCTGTGCAGTATGAGCCTCACCTCCTTACCGGCCACATGTATCCATACATGGTCCATTTAAATTACCTCATGAATATTTAAATATAGCATGCTGCTAAAATACGTGTCCCAACAATTGTTGTTAGTGGGATAGTGGTGACAGTGGAGGAATGATAGGCAAAAAAAGGGAAAGTTTGGAGAATGCAAGGTGGAAGTTCCTGTTTTAGCAAATAAAAAAGACCTTGGTAGAGGCATCACTGTTTATATTTTTGTATAAAAATATGAAATACAATTGAAGAGTTTAATGATGAATAATGATCAAACTTACAATCCTCACACAGCCGCAAGTAGCTTTTTTGGATAAATTAATGTCAATACATAAAATCAGGTGGACTGGTATACTCTACTAATCTATAAAGGCATCAAACAAAAGAATTCTCTTGTATTAAGTGAAATGCACATTTTAGGCCTATATTTTGTCATACGCATTGTGAAAGAGACAGGCACAGACACAAAGTTACCTCAACACTAGTCATACTTACTATTAGACCCATTTAGCATAAACCAGTTGACCCAATGCATGTCTTTAGACTATGCAAGGAAACCCACATGGACACAAGGAGGATTACATAGATGCAGAGTCAGGTGTCTGGTTTAAACCTGCTTCATGTACCAGAAGTACGGTTGCATTTAGAGGAAAGCTACATGACATGCAATGTTCTGACCTGTCTGTATTATGCAAGTTTTATGCTTTACTATCCAAGATATTAGGAAATAGGAGTGGATGAAGCATTGGTACCTGCTATCATTCCTGATAGAGATTGCAGGTGATTTGAAAGAGCATAAAATTTTATTTTAAACTTTACTAGTAATCATATATTTTACTTACTTTAAAAATTGTTACTGTTTGATGTTATTGTTTTTAGTGTCTGGAATGCTTGTCAGCCAGGGATCAGAATTTGAAACTGGCAATACAGTTGCCCTTTTTTAACAATCTGTGGATATGTGGATGTTATTTCAGCCTGCAGTGTTTATTTGTCACTGTGGTTTTATTAGGTTTGTTTCAAACAAACTTGTTTTGATTCTGATGGATGTGTATTTCATATGGTAAGTAATAAAGATTTTCTCCCACTGATCCTTGTGTACTTCTATGGCAACATTTCTGCTTTTCACTGAATCAGGCTTGGTATTGTCCATGGTGTCATTCTCAATATTATTGTGTACAGTGATCACAGCTTCACGCACCTTCCTTTCAACCCTTTCATGACCATAAGGATTGTACAGACAATTTTCACACAATGTTCAGTTTGACAATGAAACGTATGACTAACGTATACATATCAAAACCAGCCTTATTAATACGAAGTCAGTGACATACTGAGGGCTTTAATACAAATTTGACTGCTCTAGGTTGTTTCACATTTGCTGTCCATTTAAAAGGATGGAACAAATATGTTCCTTGGTCCTCAAAGGGTTATCTGTGTACCATATTCTCTTTTGCTTTTATTGTGTATATGCAATTAGGAAATTGTTTAAAATGTTTTGATTTGGATCAATTTATGTTGCCAATATGCTTCTGTAGAAAAATATATGGATTACTATTAAAAAGTCTCAGAAAACAGAGTATAAGGCTTACTTTAGATTTACAAATATTTAGACTGTGCAGTCTTGCAAAAAGTTTTAAGAATGGCACACAAGTTTGCTGCAATTAATTTAATTTATTGCAAAGTCATTCCTTGCCATACAAATGGCCTTATCACAAATATTGTAACGAAAAAGCTTTAATCAGTCACGCTTCAAACTGCTCCTGAAATAGAGATTGCTGATTGGTTCTGATAGTCTGCAGGTGCGCTGAAAAATGAGCTGCTGTGATCCATAGGTGGGTCTGGGAGAGGGGTCTCTTGCAAGACCCCACTACTGCCACTCTAAGCTCTCAAAAGTGGAGTAAGGTGTTCCTCAGGGGTCTGTGCTTGGCCCACTGTTACTCTAATTGTATGTGCCACCTTTTGCTCAATTGTATGTAAACATGGCATTAGTCTTCGCTGCTATACAGATGACACACAGCTGGACATATCAGCAGATCCAAATGAAAGCCTCACTTAGCAAAATTGAGAATTGTGTCAATGAAACATTGGATGTCATTTAATTTCCTTTTACTAAAAAAGAGCCGTTATGTTTGAGTCAGATATCTCTCCCTTGACATCCATGTTAACAACATCACACAAATTGCTTTCTTTCAGTTACATCATTTTGCTAAACTAATAAATAGCCTTTCTTTTCAAGGTGAGGAGAAACTGTTTCATACGATCATAACCTTGAGGTTGGATTACTGTAACGCTTTACTTGCTAGATACTTTAGTAAATCTCTAAATAAAATGTAACTAGTGCGAAATGCAGCAGCTCTAGTACTATAATTTAAAAAAATTGAGAACTAGAAAATAATATCAATCGTGTACTGGCATCTATACACTGGTTACCAGTTAAATTCCACATTGATTAAAAATAATTTAATACTAACATATAAAGCTCTACATGACCTAGCCCCACATTATCTGATGGAACTTTTAGAGTCTTGCAAACCAGCATGTCTACTTCCTTTGCAAGGCGCAGGACTTTTAGTTCCTAGAATTGTGAACTGTGGAATAAACTCTCCACTTCAGTTTAACATTCAGACACTCCAAATTTTTAAGTCTAGGCTAAAAAACATTCTTATTTACGCAGGCTTTTGGCAGATTTAGACTTGGATACATGGCTTAGTTTACTGGGATTCTGGGATGAACTAGGATTGTGGGTTGCTGCCTTTTGGCTCATTTGTGCCTCAGGTTTGTTGATTACTGGGAAGGTGGTTGCTGTTGTCTCACGTAATCCCTCTTGGCTGTGTTACCTTCTGTTTCTCCTCTTTCTAGCTATTCTGTACAAGGTTAAGGCAGCTGACCGAGGGGCTCACCTTGTCCGTGTGTATGGTGGCCACATGCAGGCAGTGGGCGTGGCAGGTCTCACCCCACTCAAGTCCCCACTTAAGATTTTGAGAGCGATGTAACATGCTGAGATGAAAAACCTCTCCTGAAAAAGAGCTCATTGCTTCTGATCGTCTGCAGGTGCACTGTAAGAAGTGAGCTGCCACAATCCATAGGTGGGTCTAGGAGAGGGCGTCTCTCGTGCAAGACGCAACCATCACCAAACACTGCCACCAGGGAGAACACAATACAAAAGAGGACACACACACACACACACACACACACACACTAGAAACAAACGGGTAAGGGAAAGTGGTTCAATTGCAGTGAAGAAGGCAAGTGAAAAAGTCAAGCAAGTGCTAGGACCATCTCCTAAAGAGGATGCAGCTACAAGATTGGGTCACCACCAGTGCAGAACTTACTCTGGAATAGCAGAAGGAAGGTGTGAGTGCATCTAAATGCACAGTGAGATGAAGACTTTTTTCTCATCAAAGAAGCCATGTCTCTCCAAGAAAAACATTAAGGACAGACTGACATTCAGCAGGAAGTACGGAAAATGGACTGCAGAGGACTGGTCTGAAATTTTTACTGATTAAGTGCCGCTTTAGACTGTTTGGGACATCTTGAAAAATTATTGTTCAGAGAAAAAAAGGTGAAGACTACTATTAGTGATGTGGAACAGTGAAGCTTCCTTAGAACATTCATGTGTGGGGTTGCTTCTCATCCAGGGAAGTGAGTTCACTCGAGATTTTGCCCAATAACACTGTCATGAATAAGGAATCGTATCAACACATCTTTCCAGAGCAACTTATGCCAATGATCCAGGAGCAAACTGGAGACGAACAATGCCTCTTCCATTATAATGGAGCACCATGTCACAAGGTGATAACTAAGTGGCTCAGTAAACAAAATATTTAAACCATGAATCAATGACCAAAAAACTCATCAGATTTTAATCCCATTGGGAACCTGTGGTCAGTCCTCGAAAAAGGTTGAACAAACTAAAACCAAGACACTTGGACAAGACACAATTCCAAGCACTGATTAAGCAAGAATGGGTTGCCAATATTCAAGATTTTATCCAGAAGCTGATATCCAGCATAAAAGCATAAAGAATAGCACTGCACAAGTCTGAAAGTGCAAGGGTCAGTCCTTAAATGCATTATTAAATATTTGCTTAAATATGTATTTAAGATGTATGTTTCAAAAAACATTTTTAAACGTATGGAAAAATTATAATTGTACATCATTACACCATATAAACATCTGACAGAAGCTTTTAAAAAAACAAAAAATGGTTGGGCAATTTGGGGCTAGTAATAAGGTTCAAAAACAAAATAATGATGTCATTTCAATTAGGTGAAATCTTACTGTAATCATGATTTGGTACAAAGTTATAATCCAGGAAAGGTATTTTATTTTTTCTTTATTTACACTTTTCATTAATAAAGTTAAGCATGTTGAAACTACCATGCTTTGGTCTTGGTGCTGTGTTTTCTATCCACCCTGCACCAAATAACTGAACGATGTGATTGTAATGCAACACCAACGACACTCTCATGATATTATTTAAATTTTGGAGATTCATCTGAAATGTTGGGTGTAGGGATGTCATTATTTATTAATCTAAAAGGTGAACGTGGTCTGTTAATTCATATTATAGTGAATTTCCCCACTGTGAGACTAATGAAGGATTATCTTATTCATTTCTGTAACAGGATAAACATTGTGTATTCGTTCTTAGAAACATTTCATATTTATATTATACATTCATATAAAGAAGGCAGCTAATATATATACTTACCTACATTAGATTTAAGTAGGCAGCTAACTCCAGCATCACTACTTCAAACCTATTTCACAATCTGCCTTTATGGAGTCTGCATATCCTCCAGCTGTCCCACAACCAAATAATGAAATAGATGAAATGTTTATAGTGTAATCATATATAATTATAGTGTAGTAGGAATGTGAAATGTAGGTATGTTTTGTTTTCTCCAACAGAATGATGGGAAATAATCTCTAAAGAATATGGTTGCAGTTTTGCACTTAATGAATATGCAAGATCCCCAGCCTTTGTAAAATCATAGATTGTGACTCATCTGTGATGAAAACTCTGTAGATGTGAGAGGCTGTCAGTCTTTTGAAAATCTTTTCAAAGTCTTTTCAAAGTCTTCTAGTGTGTGGTCAGTCTAAGGAATTTTATAATGTATGTTAACAAACCCAATCTGAAACCCCATAATGTTCAAACACTATTCTGCTCGATAAATCCAATGCTATGGGGTGTGGCTTCTGAAGTAGTGTGTAAGATTTCAGATGATGGCAGATACAGGTGCATTCTGTGACCAAATAAAGCATCAAACACTGCAGATGCAAACAGATTCCACAAGGCAACAGCTCGCCTTCTGCCTTTCTTTGATATCTCAAGCGTTGCGAAAGCACTCAGAGGCATTTTCATGTGTGTGGAAAAGATATCTATTAAGTGAAACGGTTTTGCAGAGTTGAATTTTGATAGCTCTGAAAATCCATCTGAACTTGAGAGGTTGTAGGACTGACTAGCTGAATGAATGCTGCAATAAGTAGCTGGGAGAATTCTACATTCTAGCCTCGTGAATAACTGTAGTGTGTAATAAGCTTACTTGATTTTTGTAAGTTCTGTGGTCGAAAGTACTATTCAGCACCAGCTGAATGTTATCAAGTGTCAACATTTTAGCCTTTCTGTCATCATCCCTCATTTTCAGAGCCAATTTAGGCCTATAGAACAAGAGAAATGATTTCATGTCCCAAAATAACAGTGCCGAGCCACAGGAGGAGCCCATCTCACACACATAACATCACAGAGTTGCTCAGCAGGAGAGAGCATGCTTTGCGACAGTGTGCTTCATCATTACCTCTCTCTCTTCATCTCCCTTTTCCTCTCTCTCTTGTTCTCTGCTTCTCCTCCCTTCTATCTTTTCCTCTCGCTTTACTTACTCACCCCCCAGCCCCCCTGTCAAATTTTGCCTTTGATTAAGGCACATCTCTGCTGTCCCTCTTTTTTTATTAGCTTTTGCTGCCTCACGCTTAAAAACCGGATTTAGACAGGATGCCGTTGTACCCACTAGCACCATTAGCTTACACTGGCTAAACTGGTTCCCAAAAGTGCCAAGATGTTTTGTTTATTTCTGTCAGTGGCAAGTGGTTAGCTGAAACATCACATTATGCATTTAAGGTTAAAACACCCAAATATTATTATGAACGTAGTTAAAAGGTTGGCATGGCGATGCTTCTCTCAACAGTCATTAATGTGCTTTTATGAATAGTATGATTTGGTATGGAGTTCTTCAAATTGAAAATGATCATACCAAAAGTAGCTCGAGCAGATGGAAAATCTCTCAGTCTGGCAGCACTTGTGGTGGGCTTGGTCGAAGGAGCCTGAGCAACCTTATGTAAGCTCAGTCAGAAGATTGAGGTGAGCTTCTAACTTCTCCAGTTCTGCTTCAGGCAGCTTCAGCACCTGCTACATTATTGATGAGGAGCGCAAGAGAAAAATAGGGCAGAAGAGAATGAACTAGATTCTCTGTGTTCATCCAGAGTGTTACATAAATGATTGAGGGAGGGGGTTGTTTTCTCCACATGCTCTCATTATTGCGCTCATCTTTTGAACGCCATTATGAGTCACATTACTGATTCGATTCGCTTGAACTTAGATGATTCTCTACTCACAATGGTGTTCAGAAAAAAAATGTGTGAGCTAAATCTCTGACTGTCAGTATACTTTTGCTTGCAGTGATCTGTACAGTAAATATGGTTGCCAAACAGATTTAGTTACAATCTTTCCAACCTTAGATGACAGCAGAGGGGAAAACATATTTTTCCAAGAAGGACTCATCTATCTTAATATTATCATAATATTGCCACCTGGGCCACACTGTTACAGCCTGTAACAGTCATTGGTTAAAAGAAATGTATGTCTAGATAATACTGGCATATCTCATCATGATGTCAGACGTGCGGACACTAGCGGATAGCATTTTCAGCAAAATAATACAGTCTTGTGTTAAAGGATGTCTCATCTTACTTGACATGTATGACTCAACAGATATGAGGAGTCCCAGGTTGTCTGTGACCTATGTATTTTGACACTGTCACTGTTTTAACTGTCATGAGAAATGAGAGGAAAACAGCAGCATGTCTACCCATATGCAAGTGATTACTCTCAATCAATCACCACTACCAATCACTTTCCTTTCATCACTGTTTACATACCCAGTCGCACTGGATATAGAAAAATTATTGAATGTACTGATTACTTACAATGTGATGTCCTTGAATGTAAATCGTTTCTATCTGGCTGCACAGGTCATGTAGCAGGTACCAACCCTGGACAGACACACGGAGCCACTCACTGACACTGGGGCAATGCAAAGTCATCAAACGCCTTAACTGAAATGTGGATGGTTACCTGCACAGCTATAGGGAGAACATGCATAATCCACGCAGACTGCTGCCAGTCTGGTCCTTGAACCTTGGTGCTTGGAGCTGTGAACTTGGGGCATCTGAGATGGACCATCACACAGTGGAAGCATGTATTTGGGCAGATAAATCTGTATTCCAGATCTTTTTTTGAAAGGTTTGTATGCTGTGTGCTCCAGACCAAAGACTAAAAGGATAATCCAGACCTTGGACTTGTTAAGTCCCAAAGTCAGGACCTATCATGGCACGGGGCTGTGTTACTGCCCTTGGCAAATGTCGTTTACACTTCTGTGATGGCAGCATGGAGTTTAGAGCAGCATAAGTTACCTCAAGACAGTATATTTTGTTTAGATAAAATGGATGTCCATGCATTTTTTAACAAGAGAATGAAAACAACCAAATGCAGAAATATGTAGGACTGAAATATGAAAATCACATCTAATCTTTCTTTGAGGAATAATTTTCTCAGAAATTTATTGACAAACTGGATATCCTCTGCCCAACTTTGATCGCCAGTGACTAAGAAGTTCCTCGATAAAATCACCTGCTTGAAATCACATAATTACTGAATTTTCTTTTTACCCCAAAACCTGCCCATATCCCAACTTGTTTTGGAATGTGTTACAGGCCTATAAAACATAAAATATATTGGGTTCATAATGCCTTTAATTAAAAAAAAGTCAATGCAAATGTTAAGGAACACTGTGCTTATTGTTTGCATTTTCTATTCTGTTTTTTGGATTTGGGGTTGCTCTTTATTTTAAAATGAGGCATATGAACATGCTTAAATTTAATACTCAAATTCCAAAATGTGCTTTTTGTTTGCTGAGCGTTTGTGTTAAACCTAAACAATTTAAAGAGATCCACTGGAAAACCAATCCTAGTTTTCTGAAGAGTTTGCATTTTTGTGTGCAGAGAGGCAAACATGTATCTGTACCTGTATATAAATTCACCCATTACCCATCACCATTACCCACTCTCAGTTACTGAAATACACACGTGTGATATTAATACACATGTAGCAGTGTGTTTTCATAGAGAAGGCAATGTGTATTTAGTCATATCAGTGAAATTGTGTCCTCTAGCTCCCTTGTACATGACACACCTCATGATAATCAACTACCTAAAAGCATGTGGGTGATAATAAACACAATGCTTTTCATTATATACAATTGCCCCTTTAAGAAAACAAACAAACAAACAAAATATATACACTGCTCTCGTGAAGTAGTGACCATTGTATATACTGTATACAATGTGAGTCAAAAGTCACAGGTCATGCCTCGCGTGCTGCATTGTGGACGTATCGCACAGGCTTACTATCCACAGTCTGGGTTACTTGGAATTTGGTTATGAGGGATGCAACAGTGCTGTGTCAAACTGGTGCAGCTATGATACACATGTGTTCCTCAGAAATCAAAATCAATCAATTCCATCTTCAGTTACCTGTGATGTACAACAAAAGTTTGAACTTTCTGTGTTGAGAACTTTGAACCACAAGAGATATTGCAAATCCTATTGGCAATTGATAACTGAGGCAGTTCTGTTTATTTTTTTAAACGCTACATGGCTACCTTCCCATTGGAAAAACTTGTCATTGATCCAATATGGCGGCCATGCTCAGGCCTAAAATATAGGCCCCCCCTCACCCATTACCTGCTGGGGTATTCAGATAAAGTGGATGAAATAATTATTTTATCCTTTGCTGATTTTGTAATTTTCTCCACTTACAAAGATACGAAAGGTTTAGAATTTTAAAGGTAGGTTTATTTTAACAATGAGAGATAGAATATCTAAAAGAAAATCTCGAAAATCATATTGTATAATATATATATACATTCATTCGCATTTTGCAGACAGAAATAAGTATTTGATCCCTTACCAAACATGTAGTTCTGGCTCGTACAGACCAGTTAGACACTTCTAATCAACTCTTTATTGAAGACAGCTGTCGTAAATTGTCACCTGTATAAAATACACCTGTCCACAGTCTCAAGTAATCAGTCAGACTCTAACCTCTCCAACATGGGCAAGACCAAAGAGCTTTCTAAGGATGTCAGGGACAAGATTATAGACCTGCATAAGGCTGGAATGGGCTACCATAAGTAAAACCATAAAACCATAAGTAAGACCCAAGGATACAACTGTTTAAGCCATTGCAAGAAAATGGAAGAAATACAAAATGACTGTCAATCGACTTCGATCTATGGCTCCATGAAAAATCCTGCAGTGCCCACAAGGTCCCCCTGCTCAAGAATGCACATGTGCAGGCCCATCTGAAGTTTGCCAATAAACACCTGGATGATTCTAAGAATGATTGGGAGAAGGTGCTGTGGTCAGATGAGACAAAAATTGAGCTTGTTGGAATTAACTCAATCCACCATGTTTGGAGGAAGAGAATTTTTGACTGATGCATGGAGGTGGAAACATTATGTTTTGATGGTGTTTCTTTTATAAGGGCACAGGACTACTTCGCCACATCAATGAGAGAATGGATGAAGCCATGTACTGTAAAATCCTGAGTGACAACCTCCTTTCCTCCACCAGGACATAAAAATATGTTGTGGCTGGGTCTTCCAGTACAACAATGACCCAAAACATACAGCCAAGGCAACAGAGGAGTGGCTCAAAAAGCCAGTCTCCAGACCTTGATCCCATTGCAAACTTATGGGGAGAGCTGAAGGTCTGAGTTGCCAAGCGACAGCATCAAAATCTTAATGATTTAGAGATGATCTGCAAAGAGGAGTGGACCAAAATTTCCCCTGACATGTTCGCAAACCTCATCATCATCTACAAAAAACATCTGCTGTGCTTGCCAACAAGGGTTTTACCATCAAGTATTAAATCTTGATTGCTAGAGGAATTAAATACTTATTTCTCTCTGCAAAATGCAAATAAATGTATATATTCCATACAATGTAATTTTTTGGATTTTCTTTTAGATATTCTATCTCTCACTGTTAAATTAAACATACCCTTATATACCTACCCTATATATGTGGAGTGGGCAAACTTACAAAATCAGCAAGGGATCAAATAATTATTTCTTCCACTGAATGTCATTTTCCCTAAGGATTGCATCCTGATACCCAGTAGCAGTCAGGGGTGTCTTGCCTGCATAGGTCTGTGCATCCGTCCAAGAATATGCCTTGCCAGGCCATCACTGACTTACCACCAAACTATTTTTTTTGTCATTAATTTGACATGTTTGAACCATTTAATCACTCTAACACTCATATAAACAATCTTGTTGCATAGGACTTGTGGTAGTTTACTGCATAGTCAGAAACTTGTTGACACACACATCCTGTATCTTTCTGCAAATTTTCAACCATGACCCATGGATAGAGTCTATATTTTGAGTATAAGTGCAATGTACCAAGAATGTACCAATCACTTCTTATTGATTGCAAGTATAATACAGTCAAACAAAGCTGAAGTGCCAAATAACACACATCAGTGTGAAGAACCCAGGCTGTCGATCAAAAAGGTACCAGCACAGCAGAAATGAAAACACTATTGAAATAATTAAAATGACTCATTAGTGCAATTTTTAATGAACTATTACCAAGATAATTTAGTTTAGGGGCTTTGCAAAAATGGTTGGTCTTCTAAATGGGTGTGAAATATCAAGCAAAATATATCTTTGGGCTTAGGAAACCCAAATTTTCCACAAGACCATATTCACTACAATTTGATTTCCTCACTGGCACATTATAAACGGGCAAGTGTAAGGCTTTGGCTTTGTTGTCCTTAATTCATGACAATCTTACTTCTGCTTTAGACCTAAGACAGGGGAGTCACACTAGAAGCATTGATTGGCCACAGGTAGTACTGTCTCTGTTTTTCCACAAATCATACATTCCTATAGAAAGTTGTGCTGCAGAAACAATCTGCTGGGTGGCATGGCTTTCCAACATTTTTATACCATGTTATATAATGTGACCACTAGGGATTTCTGACAAACTCTAATAATCTATGCAATGAAAAAAGTTTCACAAATCCAAACTAAGAATTCCAGGAATAGTCTCCTCATATGCAAGGTGTAGGCATAATTATCCAGGGCATTAGAAGTGAGCAGATGCAGAAGCTTTGTAGAGTCAGCATATGACTCAAACGTAAATGTAAACTGGGACACAGTGACACGGTCGAACTTAGCACTGTTGACTCAAAGTGAGATGTTTGTGGTTTGGATCCCAGATGGAGTGGTTTTTGTCATTTCTGTGCGAAGTCTGAATGTCCTCCCTGTGTCCACGTTGGTTTACTCGCATAGTCCAAAAACATGCTTTAGGTTAACTTGTTCCATGACAACCTGCATAAGCTTGAGCCCATCCCACCCCTTGGTTAAGGGGAACCCCTTGGTTTTAGTTCTCTGATGATTTATCGTTCATTTTCTTTACAATAATTTCCTCTGGCTTGTTAGAATTCATCAGAATGTTGTGTTTTGGAGAAAGACTGGCGTAAGTCCGGACTATGAGAGAGAGAGGGATGAAGTTCAGAAAGTCAGAACTTTCATTTGACGATAACATCAGTTTATAATCATTAAATGCAAATAAAAGAGACAAAAGTCACAAAGAAAACTGTAATTTCTTCTGTAATGAATAATAAAATTGCTTGACATGAAAGTTCTATTAATAAAAGGTCATTTGACAAAAGGAAAAGGCACAGACGCATGACTATACTTTCATACTTTTATTCTCATCAAGAATTACAGAATGTAAATTTGAATGTAAGAATTGGACACAATCCAAACCCCACACACTTGCACTACCTTTTTCTGATGAACTAGTGGTGTGTAATATGTATTTGCATGCTGAATATAGTATATTATAGTTTGACTATAAGTAAGATGGGCAACACCGAGGCACGTGGGTAGCACCGTTGCCTCACAGCAAGAAAGTCTCAAGTTCAATCCCAGGGTGGAGTGGCCTGGGTCCTTTCTGTGTGGAGTCTGCATGTCCTGGTATGTCACGTCTGCGTGGGTTTACTTCGGGTACTCTGGTTTTCTCCCACAGTCCAAAGACATGCATGTTAGGTTCATTGGGGTCTCTAAAATGGCCTTAGTGTGTGACTGCATGTGTGTGAGCTCTACAATGGATTGGCACCCTGTCTAGGGTTGGTCTTGCACCCAGAGCTGCTGGGTGGGCACCGGCTGGCCTTGTGTGGATTAAGCAGAAGATAATGAATGAACGAATATAAGTAAGATGCACTTATTACTCACGTGTGTTTTGTAAAGCATTCTAGAATGAACATATCTAATCTCTAGTGCTGGCTCGATCTTCCTTAGTGGTTTTAATCAGGATTAAAGGTAAAATGCTCAGGTCATTGGGTCACATGTGGGTGATGTGCAGTCATCATCATAGACTGGAGAGTTCAAGTCCTGCAGGCTTTCTGTGCCTGTCTCCATGTTAAGAGATTTATGAGCTATCTAATGCATTTTGATTTGCCCCAGAATCATCCAGAAGATTCTATTAACTAAACAGCACAGCAGGCTGAAAAGTGCACTGACTGCAAGGTTCAACAGGACTCTGGGGAAGCCATTTGGCTCACGGTGTTGGCTAACATTTAGGTACTTCCTTATAACAATCATGGCTGGTGTTTTTTGTGATCTTGGATTTAGAATATGTGATCTATTGACTCCAAGAAATCAAGAAATGTACAGATTGCTAAATGTATATAGACTAGCAGAGTTTATGGAGGTTTGAGTATGGAGATATTGCAGTAAAGCTTAAATGTTTCTCATTATAAATGAAATGTGTTCAGCTGATGTCATTCATGCTTCAATTCACTGCCTGTCTCTATGAAAGGTAATGATTGTTTTTCTGTTATACTGTCATGCCTGTAGACTTTTTAGAATTTTCTATATTTCTGCATATACTGCATATAGTATGCAGTGACAAAAAGATTTAACTTGGTCCAAAGTCTTTAGAGGTGCTTTTCTAGCCTGGTGAGCATCAACATTCTTTTTCTGGGGTCCTCAGAGATCTCCTTTGTTCATTCTATGATACACTCCCACAAGAATGTTGTGAAGATCAGACTTTGATAGATTCCTGTTTTTTTATACAAGTGTGCCCACTTTCACCTGATTGTCATCCCACTGATTGAGAATAAGTAACTCTGAATTAACAAGTGAATTGTTCATTCTAGAGATCCACATTTCTTTATCACATTTTATACACAAAGAAATATCAAGCATTGAAATGGTTCACAAACAAACACCACTCAAACTTTTGTGAGCAAGAAAACTGGGTGAATCAATGTCTTATGCTTTAAATAAGACAAAAAAATCATCCGTCTTCTTCAGCGAACAAGAGTTCTCATTGAGTACACAAAAAGAGAATGTTTAATTAGTTCATGAATCCCTAATAAAAAGTGTAAAGTAACCATCTGTGTGCCCGGGCAGTGCTGATGGCTATGTGATGATGGGCATCTGCTACTGTGCTATGTCTGCTATAACTTATTTCATTTTTCTTTTAAATTGATGATTATCAGAGCTAAAGTGATGCACTCAGTTAGATGAGGACCTAATTGTTTAACAAGGACAAATGTGCTGATTTAATGACTCGTGTATCCCAGAAGGCATTACTTTAATGAGGTCTCCACCTCTTTCCAGGGTCACATTCTGTACCTTAAGGGCTAGCAGGAAGGGTTTATAAAAGTATAGCATAAGCATTGGATGATTATTCAATAACTTGTGGAGCTAATGCTTAGCAAAACTAATAGATCATGAGATGTTTATAAATCTCAAAAGGTATAAAAAGGCAGTAAAGGTTAGACCTAGCCCATAATCTCCCCAGTCTCCTTGGGACTGTACTAAGCCTTTAGTTAATTTAATTTCTATATTAATCTCACAGTAAGTTCACAATCATTTTACCTGCCTGAGGTTATTATCAAAGCGAGGAAGTCCATGAGGGCAGGTTCTTTCAACTGGGAGTTATTTTGGAGGCGTCCATCTACACCTACTCTGAGCGACAGAAGAGCACAGATAAGAAAGAGAGAGGGCAGGCCTCCTGGCGCAGTTTCTGGGACACATTCCCTGATCATGCCAGGTGAAGAGACAGGAATGACATGAGTGAGTGAAGAAAGAAGGAAAGAAATAAAGAAAAAGGAGCAGCAGCAGGGAGCAGATCAATTTGAAGGATAGGCATTTGAGATATGTGCTAGTTGATGTCTCAGGAGTTCCCCGCATTTGAAGAAGCTTTGGTAGTGTCACTCGGAAATAAGTTGAAAGGTCCCACTGTACAGTTTTAAATATAGCAAAGAAAGCAAATGAAAGAGCATCAGATAAACACAATTACTGGGATAAGGTGCCCACAAAACCTGAAAAGCTTTACAATTTAAACGTGTTTTATCCCTTCAATGAGCCAGCAAGAGTGCATGCTGCCAGAGCAAAATGCAAACATACCAAGTAGCTGAAATGTATAAATAAAGTAGCTAAAACCCAACTTTTCGCTCACGTTTTCAGAACAACATTATTTATGGAGACAACTGACTGTAGTTATGTTTGACTCAAATGACTTTGACTTTCCCTAAAATACTAAATGAGCGAGCTTATGCAAGAACATATAAATGTAAATATTCATTAGGATAATTAGTGGCTTGTGCATGGATTTTTTTGTTTTTTGATTTTCGCTTAGACTAAATGTAACACGAGAAACCTAATCATCCTGCTTGTTGCAGTGACAAATAATCAGTTTAGGATATAAGTTCTGTGACTGTTTTAAGATTATTATGTAATATTCTTCAAAAACAGGCTGCAAAAAACTAAAGCTGGAGACTTTAAGAACAGATAAAGTGTGTATGGAAAGTATTCAGACCCCTTTAAAATTTTCAGTCTTTGTTTCATTGCATTCATTTGGTAAAATCAAAACAGTTCATTTTATTTCTCATTAATGTACACTCAGCATCCCATCTTGACAGAGAAAAAGATGACAGATGGAGAAATGTTGGCAAATTTATTAAAAAAGAAAAACTGAAATAACACATGGTCATAAGTATTCAGACCCTTTGCTTAGTATTTAATGTTGGTAGACAGCTATTTTCAGGTCTCTTCAGAGATGCTCAATTGGGTTTAGGTCAGGGCTCTGGCTGGATCAGTCAATAATGGTCACAGAGTTGTTCTGAAGCCACTCCTTTGTTATTTTAGCTATGTCCTTAGGGTGTTGCTTCTTGTTGGAAGGTGAACCTTCGGCCCAGTCTGAGGTGCTGAGCACTCTGGAAGAGATTTTCTTCCAGGATATGTCTGTACTTGGCCGCATTCATCTTTCCTTCAGTTGCAACCAGTCGCTGTGTCCCTGCAGCTAAAAAACACCCTCATAGCATGATGCTGCCACCACCATGTTGCACTGTTGGGATTGTATAGGGCAGGTGATGAGCAGTGCCTGCTTACAATTAATGCCAAAAAGTTCAATCTTCCTGTCTTCAGACCAAAAAATCTTTCATGTGTTTTTTGGCAAACTCTATGTGTACTTCCATATGTCTTGCACTGAGGAAAGGCTTCCGCTGTGCCACCCTGCCATAAAGCTTCAACTGGTGGAGGGCTGCAGTGATATTTGGCTTTGTGGAACTTTCTCCCTACTATATCTCTGGAGCTCAGCCACAGTGATCGTTGGATTCTTCTTTACCTCTCTCCCCAAGGCTCCTCTCCCACGATTGCTCAGTTTGGCTGGACGGCCAGGTCTAGGAAGAGTTATGGTTGTCTCAAACTTCTTCCATTTAAGGATTATGGAGACCACTGTGCTCTTAGGAACCTTGAGTGCTGCAGAACTTTTTTTGGAACCTTGGCTAAGATCTTTGCCACAATTCTGCTCCTTGGGCTGTTCCTTCGACCTTATGATTCTCATTTGCATTGACATGCACTGTGAGCTGTGAGGTCTTATATAAACAGGTGTGTGCCTTTCCTAATCAAGTCCAATCAGTTTAATTAAACACAGCTGGACTCCAATAAATGAGTAGAACCATCTCAAGAAGGATAAAAAGAAATGGACAGCTTGTGAGTTAAATATGAGTGTCACAAAGGGTCTGAATGCTTATGACCATGTGATATTTCAGTTTCTCATTTTTAATAAATTCACAAAAAAAATCTACGTCTTTTCTAGGTCTTTTTTTTCTGTCAAGATGGGATGCTGAGTGTACGTTAATGAGAAATAAAAGGAACTTTTTTGATTTTAGCAAATGGCTGTAATGAAACAATTTAAATGGGTCTGAATACTTTCTGTACCCACTGTATGAGAGATAGAGACTGTAAGTAAAGTAGTAAATTACAACCATGGGAAAGATGATAGAGCAGTTATGAATGAATGATGGTAAAAGAAAGAGAGCAGTAATGAGAGAGACATAATAAAATGAAGACTGGCCAAGAACAAAAGTAACAGAACAAAGCAATGTTTTGCCCCAGTCTAGGGTTGGGATATTAGAATACAAAAGAGGTCAATTAAAATACAGTGAAATACCTGTCACCACAAACAGACAAATTAATTATATACAATCAGCATCTTAAACCCATCGGGAAAAAGCAAAAATCAAAGTCATAACAGACAGAGGTCAGTAACCATAATCATAAATAACATACATAATTGTACGCAAGTGAATGGGAGCTAAAGCAAAACGAGCAAAACACCACACACTCTCTCCATACTGCCTAAAAATACAGTAGCATCACAAGTGACGTCAGTGACCCATGACGCGTTACATCCAGCCAGCACTGGCTCACGTGACGTGCCCAACATACACACACACACACACACACACACACACACACACACACACACACACACACACACAGACCCACAGAAACATTCCAATATGAACAATCCACAGCATAAAATTGAGATGAGCCATAAACTAATGATGAATGAACAGAGAGTAGCAGTGAGAGATGGAAACTGTAAAATAAAGAAGAAAGAACACCCATGAGAGAAATGGCAAAACATAAGAGAGAGAGGAGTCATGAATTAATTATTTTAAACGAAATAGGAGATGGTGACGAAAACAGCAGATAAGTGATAAAAAATGAAGGACAGAATAAGCATCATGTAGGTGGGGAGGCGCTGACTGTATCAGCTATAGGTAGGAATGTACGCCCATGTGATCTACTATATTTTGTTGTGAAAACTAAGACAGAGTTTTACAGAAGAAGAGGAAAGTTCCATTTTACAGGGGACGTTATCAGACAAGTGGCGTTTATATCCAGTAATATTTATATGGACACTGATTAAAGCGGGAAGACTAGTATCAGTGTGATACTCACCTTCTAAAGATGCAATATATTGTTCAGTCTGTATAGCAGTTAATAGTAACAAAGGCTCTAACATGGTTTTCATTACAAATTATTTGGGAATTGCAGCTTGAGGGAAGAGAGGAATCAAATCTCAAACACAAAATGTGTCTAGGGCATTTCAGAGCAACTGAATTTGAGACAACTTTCTCTTGATAGTAAATGGTGAGAAAGAAACATGTCAAGAAACATGACAGCGGATCTGTTCTAAGTGCATAATAAAGTAAGAAAACTAAGGGTAATACCAATGTCATCCCATTTGTTGCTGATGCAACCTATTTGGAAACAATAAGCACTGCTTTTGTGTAAACTTTAAAGAGAGGATGGTAATTGCGGTATTTTCAGCTGGAAATGTGGGGTCTCCAACCATTATACCTTAGAGGACAAAGTTATGATGATGCCTCAACAATGAGTGCTAAGGTTAACTGAGTGCAAGAGATAATCTGGGATCTCCAACCAAAGGCTTTGTACACCTCCCCCCCAGTCCATTGCTGCCCATGGAAACAGTATCAGTCAGAGTCATCTGCTTCAGTTGTTCTCTGTGGCATGCACACTCCTATGTGACATTTGTTACATGTGTGAGGCCAGCTTGATCACAGGCTGCTTTACACACTTTTGATTTGTTTGCTTTTAATAATATTGAGGTACATATAACATACACTTGTATAAAGATAAAGAAAACTCAAACGACCCTCTAATTTACAGCCCTAACCTAACAAAACCATACCTGGAATAGTATAAGAACAAAGAAACATAAAAGACCTAACACATAAACTGAGGTAACAGATTTTAATTTTAGCAAAGAAATCAAAATCAAAGAGTGTCTCTTAAATAGAAATACTGGGATAATGTACACACTCAGTTGTCTGAAGAGCATTACGGGTTATTTTATTAAACTTTATCATTTCAGTGACCACGTCACCGAAGAGCTAGATTTGTCATTTGCCGAAAAAAGAACCTGCCATCCTAGTAGCACTCCTGGTCCCAAAATCACTGCACAATCTCACAAAAGAGAAAAAAAGAAAAACTAGGATAAAATAACCTGACACATTCAGACACAGCCGAACAAGAAATTCTAATTAATTCCTTCAATTCCTAACTAATTCCTTCAAGGAAAATTTCTTATATCTATTGTTGCAACATGTTTTTCTGAGAGGTGAGAGGCACGGTGGCTCAGTGGGTAGCACTGCTGCGTCACAGCAAGAAGGTCCTGGGTTCAATCATTGTGTGTTTACATGTCCTCCCTGTGTCCCTGGGTTTACTCTTGGTGCTCCAATTTCTTCCCACAGTAAAACGGCATGCAGTAGATTCATTGATTACAAAAAACTGGTCTGACCTGAGTACATACAGTATGGAACTAGTCTTGTTGTAAACTTCTGTATAGATGTAACCCTGCATGTGTCGCTGAAACTGTACAGCGCTCATTTGCACACTTGGAATGAAGCAGTCTTTCACTAAAAGAGTTGCCAAGTACTACACAGACTCATGCACAGGGTGAAAGTCATTGTCCATAATTGATGTTAGCTTGGTTAGCATCCTTTTTCCTCCCACCATCTGCACTGTGTCCAGAGGACATCCCAGAAAAGAACCTCTTAATTATTTTGTAAGAAGTGGCGACCATACAATGAAACCTTTGGACTCAGAAACACAGCACAACAAAAATCCTCCAAACACCAATCTGATGCAGATATGTTTTATTGCACTTTCTCAAAATTCCAGTCTGTCACAGCCTAAAACATTACTGGTGAAACCTCTTTGTAAAGCATTATTCTTGGTGGAGACAGTGATATGCAGATGGACCTATATTTGATGGTAAGGCCAAAATTCTATAACTATTCTACTAGTACAGAGGTTCTTAAAATGGGGTGGGGGTGGAACCACAGGACGAGACCGGGGAGGGAGAAATCATAAAAAATCACAGACTCCCTGGCTATTAGTACAAAGGAGATGCAGCAGATTTCCCAGATGTAGAAATACAAGCAGTCGGGCTATTATAACAAACAAATCAGCCACAGTTAAATTTTTAATGTACCAATCACAACAGAGGGTTTTGACCCTGTGACACGATGACAGCGCTACTATATAAATGTCCATACGTGTCTCTATACATGGTAGAGACATTAACTGTAGTTCTCCGTATTCACAGTCTGTAAATAGCATATTACTGAGGTGTTTCTAACCTCTAAGCCAATTCTTGCTTTATCCTTCCTAGTATCGTGTGTAGTGCTATTCCATTGCTGACCCATTGTACTCTGATACTTGCCTGCCATTTTCATTAAAACCATGTTTGGACTGATGCTGGCATATGGCTCTGCTGCGTTCTTGGGGTAAATTTGTCACACACACACACTCACAGACACTCACACACACACACATACACTTTGTTAAATCATAAACTTTTTTGAAAACACAACTTTAAAAAACACAAGCAGGTGAGCAGTGGTAATGGTAATACGTATTAGTATAATAATAACACTGTAGTATAATAGTCATTAGTATTATACTACCACTACTACTACTACTACTACTACAAATAATAATAATAATAATAAAAGGCTAAATATAACAGTAAAGCGTGTGACCTTTTAATTTTAGTAATAGCATAGTAATGATAATAAGCTTACCACTGTTCATAACAACAGCAACAATAATAATAATGCTTGCAAGCTCGTGCTGCCTATTATAACAATAACCTAGTAACGATAATACCTACCTACCACTACTGATGACAAAAATAATAATAATTATAATAATAATAATAGTACTCTCAGTCAGCATAACCATGTACCATGCTATATACCATATTATATACAGCTCCCACAAACTTCTGTATACAAAGAGAGTCAAAAACCACTGGGTTTTTAGGCTTAGTCCGGATCTTGAAACCAATCTCGAAAACTGCATATTGGGTCAAAGGCAGGTTTTTCCAAAGGGAAGGTGGTCATGTAGCATATCAAAGATGACCAGAATTGCCACAATCATATTATCTCTTGTGGTTCTCTTGTGGTTCAGAAGGTTTGAAGCTTTTGTTGTTCATCAGAGGTAACTGAAGATGGAATGGACTATTCTGATGTCCGGGGAATGCAGCTGCCATATCATTGCCGCAGACTTCAACAGCCGACATCCAGAGAGACTACCAATTTCACACAGCACTATTGCATCCCTCATAACCAAATTCAAAGAAATGGGAACTGTGGATGAAAAGCCACTTAGTGGTCGTCCAAAGACCACTACCGACAAAGAAACCTCAAAAATGGTTTTGGCAGCCTTTGCGAAAAGTTCATTATGCAGATACGACGTGTCCTGTGGCTTGTGACCATGTACTATAATATTTTTCATAAATACCTTCAATATTGATTGCTCAACACTGCTTCATTTTCTTTGCAGTCTGGTGCTGTGTTAACAGGGATAGCAGAGTGCTCATGTTACATGTCCTGTACCGCTTGTGTGCTTTATTTTGACCTATAAGTTAGTTTTCTAAGTTTTAAAAGCTATATAACTGCATCAAAAGTCAAAGTTCTTACAAGATGCTTTTTGAAGTAAACAGCAGCCTTGTTGTCATGGTAATGACCGACACACTGAGACGGTGGTGTAAACATCTGTTTTGTGGAGATGAGATAACGTTCATAAAAATAGCCATTACTGTCTTTAGAGATATAAATTCTCAGAATACTTGAGGGTTGGCAATATGAATTTTATAATAATGTCAAACCATGCTCCAACATAATCCATAATATAGCCCAGCCTTCTCTGAAAAACAGGCTATAGTTGGAGTGCATAAGTGTAAATGTGTTTACTTTTATTTTTTAATTTTAACATTTTGTATGATTTAGTTACTTCTTTAGTCATTACTTTTTTGGATGTTATGCACACTTTACACATTTACTAACCTCTTGGACAAAGAACTTTTTCATGGATGCATCCATTTATGAAAAAAAATAACGATTTATGTGCTGTTACATCCTGTGTGTAAACACACTCAAGGCAGGTGTAGCACACAATCGCAGGCAATTATTAAAAAAAGAAACAGAGGAAAATCGGCTGGAAAATTCGTAAATGAGAGACCGGTAGGGTTCAGGCAATTGGCAAACATATGCCAGAGGGAATAAGATGTCAAAGTCAAACAAACAAACAACACAACTAGTAGCCAGTATATCCAACAAGAAAACGCTCTGTATGGCTCACAATGAAATCCTGAAATACTTTGGTTCTAGCCACCGGGGTTTAAAGCCAAACAGAGGCGTGGCTCCTCCGACTCTGATAGGCCAGAAGCAGCTGAACCTGATCTTCAATCAGTGTTCCAGAGACAGCGTTCGTGCATGATCAGGTACTTCCATGTTTGACTGCGTGAGAGCGCAGAGTCGGCACACTGGACATGAATGAGGTCCTTTGTCCTATGTCTCAAAAAAACATATTGCATCATTGGTAAACTGATGTAGCAGTATAACATTCACTTCACAGCTGTAGATGAAATCATCATCACCATTCATTATAGTACATTATGGCAGAATGAAATGTTAAATGGTAGCTATGTATGACTTCATCTTTGTCTTGAAGATGCATTTCTCTCACCTCCTGACTCTAGTAGCAGTCACCTCATTTCCTTTTTGATTATGCAAACCCACACCAGACATGGCATTGTAACTCCATGTACTGCGTTTGGGTAGAGATATCATACAAAAATATAACACTCAATCTGCTGCAAAATGTGTATGATGCCATTATTTTTTGTGTTGATTAAGATTATTTTTTATTTTCATCCAAGATAATGTCAAATCTTTTAGATGTTATATTTTTAGTGCTAAATATATACACTCAAAATGCACACAAATGTTTCTTTTTTGACAGTGAAGCACCCATTATTATATACTGAAATAGTCTCTCAATCGAGATATCGATATTCTACATACAATATATATAAACTATTAGCCTATAGAAATTGTTAACACTAATGACAGCAGATTCTGCTCTGACATAAACACACAAGACTTTAGTGTAACTGAAATACCTGGCAGGTATCATCCTGGGAATTGATGTTACATAATAATAAATGGATTATGTTGCTGCTTATATTTGTTATGATGACAGCAATAAGAACTCAATCGCAGAACCAGTAAAAATGTGGACTGTTACGATAGGAGTGAGGACCCAAGGATTCAGGAACCGGGGAATGAACTGTTACGATAGGGTCCCAGAGAGATCTTGCGAGACCATTCCTCGCTAAATCCCCAGGATCCCTATCAGGTGTTTATACCGGAGCCCATAATGCAGAATCCACAGACAGACAACAAATACGGGAAAAACCAAGGAACATTTATTTAACAAAAGGCACATATAGCAGGCATGTAAACGATAAGTAAAAACTTAGTCCCCACACGAGTCCGGTAAGGGCTTTGAGCCCGGAGTCCAGAGTCCCGTGGTGGGGCCCA